>JANJGN010003035.1:0-52615 GCA_026770705.1 Isurus oxyrinchus
TCCCCCCTCCTCACACGCATTTATACAGTGTCTCCCCCCTCCTCACCACGCTTTTATCCTGTGATTACCCCTCCTCACACGCTTTTATCCTGTGATTCCCCCTCCTCACACGCTTTTATCCTGTGTCTCCCCCCTCCTCACACGCTTTTATCCTGTATCTCCCCCCTCCTCACACGCGTTTTTTCCTGTGTCTCCCCCCTCCTCACACGCTTTTATCCTGTGTCTCCCCCCTCCTCACACACTTTTCTCCTGTGTCTCCCCCTCCTCCAACGCTTTTATCCTGTGTCTCCCCCCTCCTCACACGCTTTTATCCTGTGTCTCCCCCCTCCTCACACGCTTTTATCCTGTCTCTCCACCCTCCTCAGACACTTTTATCCTGTTTCTCCCACTCCTCACACGATTTTATCCTGTGTCTCCCCACTCCTCACACGCTTTTATACTGTGACTCCCCCCTCCTCACACGCTTTTATCCTGTGTCTCCCCCTCCTCACACACTTTTATCCTGTTTCTCCCCCTCCTCACACGCTTTTATCCTGTTTCTCCCCCTCCTCACACGCTTTTATCCTGTGTCTACCCCCTCCTCACACGCTTTTTATCCTGTTTCTCCCCCCTCCTCACACGCTTTTATCCGGTTTCTCCCCCTCCTCACACGCTTTTATCCTGTGTCTACCCCCTCCTCACACGCTTTTATCCTGTGTCTCCCCCCCTCCTCACACGCTTTTATCCTGTGTCTCCCCCCGCCTCACATGCTTTTATCCTGTCTCCCCCTCCTCACACGCTTTTATCCTGTGTCTCCCCCCTCCTCACACGCTTTTATCCTGTGTCTCCCCCCGCCTCACACGCTTTTATCCTGTCTCCCCCTCCTCACACACGCTTTTATCCTGTGACTCCCCCTGCTCACACGCATTTATCCTGTGTCTCCCCCCTCCTCACACGCTTTTAATCCTGGGTCTCCCCCCTCCTCACACGCTTTTATCCTGTCTCTCCACCCTCCTCAGACGCTTTTATCCTGTGTCTCCCCCCTCCTCACACGCTTTTATCCTGTGTCTCCCCCGTCCTCACACGCTTTTATCCTGTGTCTCCCCCCTCCTCACATGCTTTCATCCTGTGTCTCCCCCCTCCTCACACGCTTTTATCCTGTGTCTCCCCCCTCCTCACACGCTTTTATCCTGTGTCTCCCCCCTCCTCACACGCTTTAATCCTGTGACTCCCCCCTCCTCACATGCTTTCATCCTGTGTCTCCCCCCTCCTCACACGCTTTTATCCTGTGTCTCCCCCCTCCTCACACGCTTACATCCTGTGTCTCTCCCCTCCTCACACGCTTTTATCCTGTGTCACCCCCCTCCTCACACGCTTTTATCCTGTGTCTCCCCCCTCCTCACACGCTATTATCCTGTGTCTCCCCCCTCCTCACAAGCTTTTATCCTGTGTCTCCCCCCTCCTCACACGCTTTTATCCTGTGTCTCCCCCCTCCGCACACGCTTTTATCCTCTGTCTCCCTCCTCCTCACACACGATTTTATCCAGTGTCTCCCCCTTCCTCACACGTTTTATCCTGTGTCTCCCACCTCCTCACACGCCTATTATCCTTTGTCTCCCCCCTCTTCACAAGCTTTTATCGTGTGTCTCCCCCCTCCTCACACATTTTTATACTGTGTCTCCCCCCTCCTCACACGCTTTTATCCTGTGTCTGCCCTCTGCTCACACGCTTTTATCCTGTGTCTCCCCCCTGCTCACACGCTTTTATCCTGTGCCTCCCCCCTCCTCACACGCTATTATCCTTTGTCTCCCCCCTCCTCACACGCTTTTATCCTTTGTCTCCCCCTCCTCACACACTTTTATCCTGTGCCTCCCCCCTCCTCACACGCTTTTATCCTGTGTCTCCCCGCTCCTCACAAGCTTTTATCCTGTGTCTCCCCCCTCCTCACACGCTTTTATCCTGTGTCACCCCCCTCCTCACACGCTTTTATCCTGTGTCTCCCCCTTCCTCACAGGCTTTTATCCTGTGTCTCCCCCCTCCTCACACGCTTTTATCCTGTGTCTCCCCCCTCCTCACAAGCTTTTATCCTGTGTCTCCCCCCTCCTCACACGCTTTTATCCTGTGTCACCCCCCCCTCCTCACACGCTTTTGTCCTGTGTCTCCCCCTTCCTCACAGGCTTTTATCCTGTGTCTCCCCCCTCCTCACACGCTTTTATCCTGTGTCAACCCCCTCCTCACAAGCTTTTATCCTGTGTCTCCCCCCTCCTCACACGCTTTTATCCTGTGTCTCCCCCCCTTCTCACACGCTTTTATCCTGTGTCTCCCCCATCCTCACAAGCTTTTATCCTGTGTCTCCCCCCTCCTCACACGCTTTTATCCTGTGTCTCCCCCTCCTCACACGCTTTTATCCTGTGTCACCCCCCTCCTCAAACGCTTTTATCCTGTGTCTCCCCCTTCCTCACAGGCTTTAATCCTGTGCCTCCCCCCTACTCACACGCTTTTATCCTGTGTCTCGCCCCTCCTCACAAGCTTTTATCCTGTGTCTCCCCCCTCCTCACACGCTTTTATCCTGTGTCACCCCCCTCCTCACACGCTTTTATCCTGTGTCTCCCCCTTCCTCACAGGCTTTTATCCTGTGTCTACCCCCTCCTCACACGCTTTTATCCTGTGTCAACCCCCTCCTCACAAGCTTTTATCCTGTGTCTCCCCCCTCCTCACACGCTTTTATCCTGAGTCTCCCCCTCCTCACACGCTTTTATCCTGTGTCTCCCCCCTCCTCACACGCTTTTATCCTCTGTCTACCCCCTCCTCACAAGCTTTTATCCTGTGTCTCCCCCCTCCTCACACACTTTTATCCTGAGTCTCCCCCTCTTCACACACTTTTATCCTGTGTCTCCCCCCTCCTCACACGCTTTTATCCTCTGTCTACCCCCTCCTCACATGCTTTTATCCTGTGTCTCCCCCTCCTCACACGCTTTTATCCTGTGTCTCCCCCCTCATCACACGCTTTTATCCTGTGTCTCCCCCCTCCTCACACGCTTTTATCCTCTGTCTAGCCCCTCCTCACATGCTTTTATCCTGTGTCTCCCCCCTCCTCACAGGCTTTTATCCTGTGTCTCCCCCCTCCCCACAAGCTTTTATCCTGTGTGTCCCCCCTCCTCACACGCATTTATACAGTGTCTCCCCCCCTCCTCACACGCTTTTATCCTGTGATTCCCCCTCCTCACACGCTTTTATCCTGTGATTCCCCCTCCTCACACGCTTTTATCCTGTGTCTCCCCCCTCCTCACACGCTTTTATCCTGTATCTCCCCCCTCCTCACACGCGTTTTTTCCTGTGTCTCCCCCCTCCTCACACGCTTTTATCCTGTGTCTCCCCCCTCCTCACACACTTTTCTCCTGTGTCTCCCCCTCCTCCAACGCTTTTATCCTGTGTCTCCCCCTCCTCACACGCTTTTATCCTGTGTCTCCCCCTCCTCACTCGCATTTATCCTGTGTCTCCCCCTTCCTCACACGCTTTTATCCTGTGTCTCCCCCCTCCTCACACGCTTTTATCCTGTCTCTCCACCCTCCTCAGACGCTTTTATCCTGTGTCTCGCCACTCCTCACACGCTTTTATCCTGTGTCTCCCCCCTCCTCACACGCTTTTATCCTGTGTCTCCCCCCTCCTCACACACTTTTATCCTGTGTCTCCCCCGTCCTCACACGCTTTTCTCCTGTGTCTCCCCCCTCCTCACACGCTTTTATCCTGTGTCTCCCCCGTCCTCACACGCTTTTATCCTGTGACTCCCCCCATCCTCACACGCTTTCATCCTGTGACTCCCCCTCCTCACGTACTTTTATCCTGTGTCTCCCCCCTCCTCACACGCTTTTATCCTGTGTCTCCCCCCTCCTCACACGCTTTTATCCTGTGTCTCCCCCGTCCTCACACGCTTTTATCCTGTGTCTCCCCCCTCCTCACACACTTTTATACTGTGTCTCCCCCCTCCTCACACGCTTTTATCCTGTGTCTGCCCCCTGCTCACACGCTTTTATCCTGTGTCTCCCCCCTCCTCACAAACTTTTATACTGTGTCTCCCCCCTCCTCACACCGCTTTTATCCTGTGTCTGCCCCCTGCTAACACGCTTTTATCCTGTCTCTCCCCCCTGCTCACACGCTTTTATCCTGCGCCTCCCCCCTCCTCGCACGCTATTATTCTTTGTCTCCCCCCTCCTCACACGCTTTTATCGTGTGTCTCCCCCCTCCTCACACAGTTTTACACTGTGTCTCCCCCCTCCTCACACGCTTTTATCCTGTGTCTCCCCCTCCTCACACGCTTTTATCCTGTGTCTCCCCCCTCCTCACAGACTTTTATCCTGTGTCTCCCCCCTCCTCTCACGCGTTTATCCTGTGTCTCCCTCCTCCTCACACGCTTTTATCCTGTGTCTCCCCCCTCCTCACACGCTTTTATCCTGTGTCTCCCCCCTCCTCACATGCTTTTATCCTGTGTCTCCCCCCTCCTCACACACTTTTATCCTGTGTCTCCCCCCTCCTCACACACTTTTATCCTGTGTCTCCCCTCCTCACACGCTCGGTCTCCCCCTCCTCACATGCTTTTATCCTGTGTCTCGCCTTCCTCACACGCTTTTATCCTGTGACTCCCCCCTCCTCACACGCTTTTATCCTGTGTCTCCCCCCTACTCACACACTTTTATACTGTGTCCTCCCCCCTCCTCACACGCTTTTATCCTGTGTCTACCCCCCCCTCACACGCTTTTATCCTGTGTCTCCCCCCTCCTCACACGCTTTTATCCTGTGACTCCCCCCTCCTCACACACTTTTATACTGTGTCTCCCCCCTCCTCACACGCTTTTATCCTGTGTCTGCCCCCTCCTCACACACTTTTATACTGTGTCTCCCCCCTCCTCACACGCCTTTATCCTGTGTCTGCCCCCGCCTCACACACTTTTGTACTGTGTCTCCCCCCTCCTCACACGCTTCTATACTTTATCTCCCCCCTCCTCACACGCTTTTATCCTGTGTCTCCCCCCTCCTCACACGCTTTTATCCTGTGTCTCCCCCTTCCTCACACGCTTTTATCCTGTGTCTCCCCCCTCCTCACAAGCTTTTATCCCGTTTCTCCCCCCTCCTCACACGCTTTTACCCTGTGTCTCCCCCCTCCTCACACACTTTTATACTGTGTCTCCCCCCCTCCTCACATGCTTTTATCCAGTGTCTCCCCCCCTCCTCACACGCTTTTATCCTGTGTCTCCCCCATCCTCACACACTTTTATTCTGTGTCTCCCCCCTCCTCACACGCTTTTATCCTGTGTCTCCCCCACCTCACACGCTTTTATCCTGTGTCTCCCCCCACCTCACACACTGTTATCCTGTGTCTCCCCCCTCCTCACACGCTTTTATCCTGTGTCACCCCCCCCCCTTCCACTCACACGCTTTTATCCTGTGTCTCCCCCCTCCTCACACGGTCTTATCCTGTGTGTCCCCCCTCCTCACACGCTTTTATACTATGTCTCCCCCCCCTCCTCACACGGTTTTATCCTGTGTCTCCCCCTCCTCACACGCTTTGATCCTGTGTCTCCCCCCTCCTCACACGCTTTTATCCTGTGTCTCCCCCCTCCTCACACGCTTTTATCCTGTGTCTCCCCCCTCCTCACACGCTTTTATCCTGTGTCTCCCCCTCCTCACACGCTTTTATCCTGTGTCTCCCGCCTCCTCACACGATTTTATCCTGTGTCTCCCCCCTCCTCACACGCTTTGATCCTGTGTCTCCCCCCTCCTCACACACTTTTAGCCTGTGTCTCCCCCCTCCTCACACGCTTTTATACTGTGTCTCCCCCCTCCTCACACGCTTTTATCCTGTGTCTCCCCATTCCTCACATGCTTTTATCCTGTGTCTCCCCCTCCTCACACGATTTTATCCTGTGTCTCCCCCCCTCCTCACACGCTTTCATCCTGTGTCTCCCCCCTCCTCACACGCTTTTATCCTGTGTCTCCCCGTCCTCACACGCTTTTATCCTGTGTCTTCCCGCTCCTCACACGCTTTTATCCTGTGTCTCCCCCCTCCACACACGCTTTTATCCTGTGTCTCCCCCCTCCTCACACGCTTTTAAACCTGTGTCTCCCACCTCCTCACATGCTTTTAACCTGTGTCTCCCCCCTCCTCACACGCTTTAATCCTGTGTCTCCCCACTCCTCACACGCTTTTATCCTGTGTCTCCCCCCTCCTCACACGCTTGTATCCTGTGTCTCCCACCTCCTCACACGCTTTTATCCTGTGTCTCCCCCCTCTTCACACACTTTTATCCTGTGTCTCACCCTTCTTCACACGCTTTTATCCTGTGTCTCCACCCTCCTCACACACTTTTATCCTGTGTCCCCCCCCCTCCTCACACGCCTTTATCCTGTGTCTCCCCCCTCCTCACACGCTTTTATCCTGTGTACCCTCCCTCCTCACACGCTTTTATCCTGTGTCTCCCCCCTCCTCACATGCTTTTATCCTGTGTCTCCCCCTCCTCACATGCTTTTATCCTGTGTCTCCCCCCTCCTAACACGCTTTTATCCTGTGTCTCCCCTTCCTCACACACTTTTATCCTGTGTCTCCCCCCTCCTCACACGCTTTTATCCTGTGTCTCCCCCTCCTCACACGACTTTATCCCGTGTCTCCCCCCTCCTCACACGATTTTTTCCTGTTTCTCCCACTCCTCACACGCTTTTATCCTGTGTCTCCCCCCTCCTTAGACACTTTTATCCTGTGTCTCCCCCCTCCTCACACACTTATATCCTGCGTCTCCCCCCTCATCACACGCTTTTATCAAGTGTCTCCCCCCTCCTCACATGCTTTTATCCTGTGTCTCCCCTTCCTCACACGCTTTTATCCTGTGTCTCCCCCTCCTCACACACTTTTATCCTGTTTCTCCCCACTCCTCACACGATTTTATCCTGTGTCTCCCCCCTCCTCACACGCTTTTATACTGTGACTCCCCCCTCCTCACACGCTTTTATCCTGTGTCTCCCCCTCCTCACACACTTTTATCCTGTTTCTCCCCCCTCCTCACACGCTTTTTATCCTGTTTCTCTCCCCCTCCTCACACGCTTTTATCCTGTGTCTACCCCCTCCTCACACGCTTTTATCCTGTTTCTCCCCCTCCTCACACGCTTTTATCCTGCTTCTCCCCCTCCTCACACGCTTTTATCCTGTGTCTACCCCCTCCTCACATGCTTTTATCCTGTGTCTCCCCCCTCCTCACACGCTTTTATCCTGTGTCTCCCCCCTCCTCACACGCTTTTATCCTGTCTCCCCCCTCCTCACCACGCTTTTATCCTGTGACTCCCCCTGCTCACACACGCATTTATCCTGTGTCTCCCCCCTCCTCACACGCTTTTATCCTGGGTCTCCCCCCTCCTCACACGCTTTTATCCTGTCTCTCCACCCTCCTCAGACGCTTTTATCCTGTGTCTCCCCCCTCCTCACACGCTTTTATCCTGTGTCTCCCCCGTCCTCACACGCTTTTATCCTGTGTCTCCCCCCTCTTCACATGCTTTCATCCTGTGTCTCCCCCCTCCTCACACGCTTTTATCCTGTGTCTCCCCCCTCCTCACACGCTTTTATCCTGTGTCTCCCCCCTCCTCACACGCTTTAATCCTGTGACTCTCCCCCCTCCTCACACGCTTTCATCCTGTGTCTCCCCCCTCCTCACACGCTTTTATCCTGTGTCTCCCCCCTACTCACACGCTTACATCCTGTGTCTCCCCCCTCCTCACACGCTTTTATCCTGTGTCACCCCCCCTCCTCACACGCTTTTATCCTGTGTCTCCCCCCTCCTCACACGCTATTATCCTGTGTCTCCCCCCTCCTCACAAGCTTTTATCCTGTGTCTCCCCCCTCCTCACACGCTTTTATCCTGTGTCTCCCCCCCTCCTCACACGCTTTTATCCTCTGACTCCCTCCT
Organism: Isurus oxyrinchus; assembly: GCA_026770705.1. Lineage (NCBI taxonomy): Eukaryota > Metazoa > Chordata > Chondrichthyes > Lamniformes > Lamnidae > Isurus > Isurus oxyrinchus. The sequence goes on from JANJGN010003035.1 coordinate 7,929, forward strand.
CCTCACACGATTTTATCCAGTGTCTCCCCCTTCCTCACACGCTTTTATCCTGTGTCTCCCACCTCCTCACACGCTTTTTATCCTTTGTCTCCCCCCTCTTCACACGCTTTTATCGTGTGTCTCCCCCCTCCTCACACATTTTTATACTGTGTCTCCCCCCCTCCTCACACGCTTTTATCCTGTGCCTGCCCCCTGCTCACACGCTTTTATCCTGTGTCTCCCCCCTGCTCACCACGCTTTTATCCTGCGCCTCCCCCCTCCTCACACGCTACTATCCTTTGTCTCCCCCCCTCCTCACACGCTTTTATCGTGTGTCTCCCCCCTCCTCACACACTTTTATACTGTGTCTCCCCCCTCCTCACACGCGTTTATCCTGTGTCTCCCCCCTCCTCACACGCTTTTATCCTGTGTCTCCCCCCTCCTCACACGCTTTTATCCTGTGTCTCGCCCCTCCTCACAAGCTTTTATCCTGTGTCTCCCCCCCTCCTCACACACTTTTATCCTGTGTCTCCCCCTCCTCACACGCTTTTATCCTGTGTCTCCCCCCTCCTCACACGCTTTTATCCTGTGTCTCGCCTTCCTCACACGCTTTTATCCTGTGACTCCCCCCTCCTCACACGCTTTTATCCTGTGTCTCCCCCCTCCTCACACACTTTTATACTGTGTCTCCCCCCTCCTCACACGCTTTTATCCTGTGTCTCCCCCCCCCTCACACGCTTTTATACTGTGTCTCCCTCCTCCTCACACGCTTTTATCCTGTGACTCTCCCCCTCCTCACACACTTTTATACTGTGTCTCCCCCCTCCTCACACGCTTTTATCCTGTGTCTGCCCCCTCCTCACACAGTTTTATACTGTGTCTCCCCACTCCTCACACGCCTTTATCCTGTGTCTCCCCCTCCTCACACACTTTTATACTGTGTCTCCCCCCTCCTCACACGCTTTTATCCTGTGTCACCCCCCTCCTCACACGCTTTTATCCTGTGTCTCCCCCCTCCTCACACGCTATTATCCTGTGTCTCCCCCCTCCTCACAAGCTTTTATCCTGTGTCTCCCCCATCCTCACACGCTTTTATCCTGTGTGTCCCCCCTCCTCACACGCTTTTATCCTCTGTCTCCCTCCTCCTCACACGATTTTATCCAGTGTCTCCCCCTTCCTCACACGCTTTTATCCTGTGTCTCCCACCCTCCTCACACGCTATTATCCTTTGTCTCCCCCCTCTTCACACGCTTTTATCGTGTGTCTCCCCCCTCCTCACACATTTTTATACTGTGTCTCCCCCCTCCTCACACGCTTTTATCCTGTGTCTCCCCGCTGCTCACACGCTTTTATCCTGTGTCTCCCCCCTGCACACACGCTTTTATCCTGCGCCTCCCCCCTCCTCACATGCTATTATCCTTTGTCTCCCCCTCCTCCACACGCTTTTATCCTGTGTCTCCCCCCCTCCTCACACGCTTTTATCCTGTGTCTCGCCTTCCTCACATGCTTTTATCCTGTGACTCCCCCCTCCTCACACGCTTTTATCCTGTGTCTCCCCCCTCCTCACACACTTTTATACTGTGTCTCCCCCCTCCTCACACGCTTTTATCCTGTGTCTCCAACCTCCCTTTAACACGCTTTTATACTGTGTCGCCCCCCCTCCTCACACGCTTTTATCCTGTGACTCCCCCCTCCTCACACACTTTTATACTGTGTCTCCCCCCTCCTCACACGCTTTTATCCTGTGTCTGCCCCCCTCCTCACACACTTTTATACTGTGTCTCCCCCCTCCTCACACGCCTTTATCCTGTGTCTCCCCCTCCTCACACACTTTTATACTGTGTCTCCCCCCCTCCTCACACGCTTTTAAACTGTGTCTCCCCCCCTCCTCACACGCTTTGATCCTGTGTCTCCCCCCTCCTCACACACTTTTAGCCTGTGTCTCCCCCCTCCTCACACGCTTTTATACTGTGTCTCCCCCCTCCTCACACGCTTTTATCCTGTGTCTCCCCATTCCTCACATGCTTTTATCCTGTGTCTCCCCCTCCTCACACGATTTTATCCTGTGTCTCCCCCCTCCTCACACGCTTTCATCCTGTGTCTCCCCCCCTCCTCACACGCTTTTATCCTGTGTCTCCCCGTCCTCACACGCTTTTATCCTGTGTCTTCCCGCTCCTCACACGCTTTTATCCTGTGTCTCCCCCCTCCACACACGCTTTTATCCTGTGTCTCCCCCCTCCTCACACGCTTTTAACCTGTGTCTCCCACCTCCTCACATGCTTTTAACCTGTGTCTCCCCCCTCCTCACACGCTTTAATCCTGTGTCTCCCCACTCCTCACACGCTTTTTATCCTGTGTCTCCCCCCTCCTCACACGCTTGTATCCTGTGTCTCCCACCTCCTCACACGCTTTTATCCTGTGTCTCCCCCCTCTTCACACACTTCTATCCTGTGTCTCACCCTTCTTCACACGCTTTTATCCTGTGTCTCCACCCTCCTCACACACTTTTATCCTGTGTCCCCCCCCCTCCTCACACGCCTTTATCCTGTGTCTCCCCCCCTCCTCACACGCTTTTATCCTGTGTACCCCCCCTCCTCACACGCTTTTATCCTGTGTCTCCCCCCTCCTCACATGCTTTTATCCTGTGTCTCCCCCTCCTCACATGCTTTTATCCTGTGTCTCCCCCCTCCTAACACGCTTTTATCCTGTGTCTCCCCTTCCTCACACACTTTTATCCTGTGTCTCCCCCTCCTCACACGCTTTTATCCTGTGTCTCCCCCTCCTCACACGACTTTATCCCGTGTCTCCCCCCTCCTCACACGATTTTTTCCTGTTTCTCCCACTCCTCACACGCTTTTATCCTGTGTCTCCCCCCTCCTTAGACACTTTTATCCTGTGTCTCCCCCCTCCTCACACACTTATATCCTGCGTCTCCCCCCTCATCACACGCTTTTATCAAGTGTCTCCCCCCTCCTCACATGCTTTTATCCTGTGTCTCCCCTTCCTCACACGCTTTTATCCTGTGTCTCCCCCTCCTCACACACTTTTATCCTGTTTCTCCCACTCCTCACACGATTTTATCCTGTGTCTCCCCCCTCCTCACACGCTTTTATACTGTGACTCCCCCCTCCTCACACGCTTTTATCCTGTGTCTCCCCCTCCTCACACACTTTTATCCTGTTTCTCTCCCCCCTCCTCACACGCTTTTATCCTGTTTCTCCCCCTCCTCACACGCTTTTATCCTGTGTCTACCCCCTCCTCACACGCTTTTATCCTGTTTCTCCCCCTCCTCACACGCTTTTATCCTGCTTCTCCCCCTCCTCACACGCTTTTATCCTGTGTCTACCCCCTCCTCACATGCTTTTATCCTGTGTCTCCCCCCTCCTCACACGCTTTTATCCTGTGTCTCCCCCCTCCTCACACGCTTTTATCCTGTCTCCCCCCTCCTCACACGCTTTTATCCTGTGACTCCCCCTGCTCACACGCATTTATCCTGTGTCTCCCCCCCTCCTCACACGCTTTTATCCTGGGTCTCCCCCCTCCTCACACGCTTTTATCCTGTCTCTCCACCCTCCTCAGACGCTTTTATCCTGTGTCTCCCCCCTCCTCACACGCTTTTTATCCTGTGTCTCCCCCGTCCTCACAACGCTTTTATCCTGTGTCTCCCCCCTCCTCACATGCTTTCATCCTGTGTCTCCCCCCTCCTCACACGCTTTTATCCTGTGTCTCCCCCCTCCTCACACGCTTTTATCCTGTGTCTCCCCCCTCCTCACACGCTTTAATCCTGTGACTCCCCCCCTCCTCACACGCTTTCATCCTGTGTCTCCCCCCCTCCTCACACGCTTTTATCCTGTGTCTCCCCCCTACTCACACGCTTTTATCCTGTGTCTCCCCCCTACTCACACGCTTTTATCCTGTGTCACCCCCCTCCTCACACGCTTTTATCCTGTGTCTCCCCCCTCCTCACACGCTATTATCCTGTGTCTCCCCCCTCCTCACAAGCTTTTATCCTGTGTCTCCCCCCTCCTCACACGCTTTTATCCTGTGTCTCCCCCCTCCTCACACGCTTTTATCCTCTGACTCCCTCCTCCTCACACGATTTTATCCAGTGTCTCCCCCTTCCTCACACGCTTTTATCCTGTGTCTCCCACCTCCTCACACGCTTTTATCCTTTGTCTCCCCCCTCTTCACACGCTTTTATCGTGTGTCTCCCCCCTCCTCACACATTTTTTATACTGTGTCTCCCCCCTCCTCACACGCTTTTATCCTGTGCCTGCCCCCTGCTCACACGCCTTTTATCCTGTGTCTCCCCCCTGCTCACACGCTTTTATCCTGCGCCTCCCCCCTCCTCACACGCTACTATCCTTTGTCTCCCCCCTCCTCACACGCTTTTATCGTGTGTCTCCCCCCTCCTCACACACTTTTATACTGTGTCTCCCCCCTCCTCACACGCGTTTATCCTGTGTCCTCCCCCCTCCTCACACGCTTTTATCCTGTGTCTCCCCCCTCCTCACACGCTTTTATCCTGTGTCTCGCCCCTCCTCACAAGCTTTTATCCTGTGTCTCCCCCCTCCTCACACACTTTTATCCTGTGTCTCCCCCTCCTCACACGCTTTTATCCTGTGTCTCCCCCCTCCTCACACGCTTTTATCCTGTGTCTCGCCTTCCTCACACGCTTTTATCCTGTGACTCCCCCCTCCTCACACGCTTTTATCCTGTGTCTCCCCCCTCCTCACACACTTTTATACTGTGTCTCCCCCCTCCTCACACGCTTTTATCCTGTGTCTCCCCCCCCCCCCACACGCTTTTATACTGTGTCTCCCTCCTCCTCACACGCTTTTATCCTGTGACTCTCCCCTCCTCACACACTTTTATACTGTGTCTCCCCCCTCCTCACACCGCTTTTATCCTGTGTCTGCCCCCTCCTCACACAGTTTTATACTGTGTCTCCCCCCTCCTCACACGCCTTTATCCTGTGTCTCCCCCTCCTCACACACTTTTATACTGTGTCTCCCCCCTCCTCACACGCTTTTATCCCGTGTCACCCCCCTCCTCACACGCTTTTATCCTGTGTCTCCCCCCTCCTCACACGCTATTATCCTGTGTCTCCCCCTCCTCACAAGCTTTTATCCTGTGTCTCCCCCATCCTCACACGCTTTTATCCTGTGTGTCCCCCCTCCTCACACGCTTTTATCCTCTGTCTCCCTCCTCCTCACACGATTTTATCCAGTGTCTCCCCCTTCCTCACACGCTTTTATCCTGTGTCTCCCACCTCCTCACACGCTATTATCCTTTGTCTCCCCCCTCTTCACACGCTTTTATCGTGTGTCTCCCCCTCCTCACACATTTTTATACTGTGTCTCCCCCCTCCTCACACGCTTTTATCCTGTGTCTCCCCGCTGCTCACACGCTTTTATCCTGTGTCTCCCCCCTGCACACACGCTTTTATCCTGCGCCTCCCCCCTCCTCACACGCTATTATCCTTTGTCTCCCCCTCCTCACACGCTTTTATCCTGTGTCTCCCCCCTCCTCACACGCTTTTATCCTGTGTCTCGCCTTCCTCACATGCTTTTATCCTGTGACTCCCCCCTCCTCACACGCTTTTATCCTGTGTCTCCCCCCTCCTCACACACTTTTATACTGTGTCTCCCCCCTCCTCACACGCTTTTATCCTGTGTCTCCAACCTCCCTTTAACACGCTTTTATACTGTGTCGCCCCCCCCTCCTCACACGCTTTTATCCTGTGACTCCCCCCTCCTCACACACTTTTATACTGTGTCTCCCCCCTCCTCACACGCTTTTATCCTGTGTCTGCCCCCTCCTCACACACTTTTATACTGTGTCTCCCCCCTCCTCACACGCCTTTATCCTGTGTCTCCCCCTCCTCACACACTTTTATACTGTGTCTCCCCCCTCCTCACACGCTTTTAAACTGTGTCTCCCCCCTCCTCACACGCTTTTATCCTGTGTCTCCCCGCTCCTCACACGCTTTTATCCTGGTCGCCCCCTTCCTCACATGCTTTTATCCTGTGTCTCCCCCCCTCCTCACACGCTTTTATCCCGTGTCTCCCCCCTCCTCACACGCTTTTATCCTGTGTCTCCCCCCTCCTCACACACTTTTACACTGTGTCTCCCCCCTCCTCACATGCTTTTATCCTGTGTCTCCCCCCCTCCTCACACACTTTTATCCTGTGTCTCCCCCTCCTCACACGCTTTTATCCTGTGTCTCCCCCTCCTCACACACTTTTATCCTGTGTCTCCCCCCTCCTCACAAGCTTTTATCCTGTGTCTCCCCCCCACCTCACACAATTTCATCCTGTGTCTCCCCCTCCTCACACGCTTTTATCCTGTGTCACCCCCACTCCTCACACGCTTTTATCCTGTGTCTCCCCCCTCCTCACACGGTCTTATCCTGTGTGTCCCCCCCCTCCTCACACGCTTTTATCCTTTGTCTCCCCCCTCCTCACATGCTTTTATCCTGTGTCTCCCCCTCCTCACAAGCTTTTATCCTGTGTCTCCCCCCTCCTCACACGCTTTTATCCTGTGTCTCCCCCCTCCTCACATGCTTTTATCCTGTGTCTCCCCCCCTCCTCAGACGCTTTTATCCTTTGTCTCCCCCTCCTCACACGCTTTTATCCTGTGTCTCCCCCCTCCTCACACGATTTTATCCTGTGTCTCCCCCCTCCTCACACGCTTTGATCCAGTGTCTCCCCCCTCCTCACACACTTTTAGCCTGTGTCTCCCCCCTCCTCACACGCTTTTATCCTGTGTCTCCTACTCCTCACACGCTTTTATCCTGTGTCTCCCCCCTCATCACACGTTTTTATCCTGTGTCTCCCCCCTCCTCACACGCTTTTATACTGTGTCTCCCCCCTCCACACACGCTTTTATCCTGTGTCTCCCCCCCTCCTCACACGCTGTTATCCTGTGTCTCCCACCTCCTCACACGCTTTTATCCTGTGTCTCCCCCCTCCTCACACGCTTTTATCCAGTGTCTCCCCCCTCTTCACACGCTTGTATCCTGTGTCTCCCCACCTCCTCACACGCTTTTATCCTGTGTCTCCCCCTCCTCACACGCTTTTATCCTGTGTCTCCCGCCTCCTCACACGCTTTTATCCTGTGTCTCCCCCTCCTCACACGCTTTTATCCTGTGTTTCCCCACTCCTCACATGCTTTTATCCTGTGTCTCCCCCCTCCTCACACGCTTTTATCCTGTGTCTCCCCCCCTCCTCACACACTTTTATCCTGTGTCTCCCCCCTCCTCACACACTTTTATCCTGTGTCTCCCTCCTCCTCACACACTTTTATCCTGTGTCTCCCCCCCTTCTCACAGGCTTTTATCCTGTGTCTCCCCCCTCCTCACACGCTTTTATCCTGTGTCTCCCCCTCCTCACACGCTTTTATCCTGTGTCTCCCCCTCCTCACACGCTTTTATCCTGTGTCTCCCCCCCATCCTCACACGCTTTTATCCTGTGTCTCCCCCCTCCTCACACGCTTTTATCCCGTGTCTCCCCCCCTCCTCACACCGCTTTTATCCTGTGTCTCCCCCCTCCTCACACACTTTTATACTGTGTCTCCCCCCTCCTCACATGCTTTTATCCTGTGTCTCCCCCCCTCCTCACACACTTTTATGCTGTGTCTCCCCCTCCTCACACGCTTTTATCCTGTGTCTCCCCCTCCTCACACACTTTTATCCTGTGTCTCCCCCCCTCCTCACAAGCTTTTATCCTGTGTCTCCCCCCCACCTCACACATTTTTATCGTGTGTCTCCCCCTCCTCACACGCTTTTATCCTGTGTCACCGCACTCCTCACACGCTTTTATCCTGTGTCTCCCCCCTCCTCACACGGTCTTATCCTGTGTGTCCCCACTCCTCACACGCTTTTATCCTTTGTCCTCCCCCCTCCTCACACGCTTTTATCCTGTGTCTCCCCCTCCTCACAAGCTTTTATCCTGTGTCTCCCTCCTCCTCACACGCTTTTATCCTGTGTCTCCCCCCCTCCACACATGTTTTTATCCTGTGTCTTCCCCCCCTCCTCAGACGCTTTTATCCTGTGTCTCCCCCTCCTCACACGCTTTTATCCTGTGTCTCCCCCCTCCTCACACGATTTTATCCTGTGTCTCCCCCCTCCTCACACGCTTTGATCCAGTGTCTCCCCCCCTCCTCACACACTTTTAGCCTGTGTCTCCCCCCTCCTCACACGCTTTTATCCTGTGTCTCCCCCCTTCTCACAGGCTTTTATCCTGTGTCTCTCCCTCCTCACACGCTTTTATCCTGTGTCTCCCACCCTGCTCACACGCTTTTATCCTGTGACTCCCCCCTCCTCACACGCTTTTATACTGTGTCTCCCCCCTCCTCACACGATTTTATCCTGTGTCCCCCCCCTACACACACGCTTTTATCCTGTGTCTCCCCCCTCCTCACACGCTTTTATCCTGTGTCTCCCCCCTCTTCACACACTTTTATCCTGTGTCTCCCCCCTCCTCACACGCTTTTATCCTGTGACTCCGCCTCCTCACACGCTTTTTTCCTGTGCGTCCCCCCTCCTCACACGTTTTTATCCTGTGTTTCCCCCTCCTCACACGCTTTTATCCTGTGTTTCCCCCTCCTCACACGTTTTTATCCTGTGTTTCCCCCTCCTCACGCGCTTTTATCCTGTGTCTCCCCCTCCTCACACGCTTTTATCCAGTGTCTCCCCCACTCCTCACACACTTTTATACTGTGTCTCCCCCCTCCTCACACGCTTTTATCCTGTGACCTCCCCTCCTCACAGGCTTTTATCCTGTGTCTCCCCCTCCTCACACAATTTTATCCTGTGTCTCCCCCCTCCTCACACACTTTTATCCTGTGTTTCCCCCTCCTCACACACTTTTATCCAGTGTCTCCCCCCCTCCTCACACGCTTTTATCCTGTTTCTCCCCACTCCTCACACGCTTTTATCCTGTGTCTCCCCCCTCCTCACACGCTTTTATCCTGTGTCTCCCCCCTCCTCACACGCTTTTATGCTGTGTCTCCCCCCCTCCTGACACACTTTTATCCTGTGTCTCCCCCCTCCTCACATGCTTTTATCCTGTGTCTCCCCCCTCCTCACACACTTTTATACTGTGTCTCCCCCCCTCCTCACACGCTTTTATACTGTGTCTCCCTCCTCCTCACACGCTTTTATCCTGTGTCTCCCCCCTCCTCACACGCTTTTATCCTGGTCGCCCACTTCCTCACACGCTTTTATCCTGTGTCTCCCCCCTCCTCACACGCTTTTATCCCGTGTCTCCCCCCCTCCTCACACGGCTTTTATCCTGTGTCTCCCCCCTCCTCACACACTTTTATACTGTGTCTCCCCCTCCTCACATGCTTTTATCCTGTGTCTCCCCCCTCCTCACACACTTTTATCCTGAGTCTCCCCCCTCCTCACAAGCTTTTATCCTGTGTCTCCCCCCACCTCACACATTTTTATCCTGTGTCTCCCCCCTCCTCACATGCTTTCATCCTGTGTCTCCCCCCCTCCTCACACGCTTTTATCCTGTGTCTCCCCCCCTCCTCACACGCTTTTATCCTGTGTCTACCCCCTCCTCACACGCTTTAATCCTGTGACTCCCCCCTCCTCACACGCTTTCATCCTGTGTCTCCCCCCTCCTCACACGCTTTTATCCTGTGTCTCCCCCCTACTCACAACGCTTACATCCTGTGTCTCCCCCCTCCTCACACGCTTTTATCCTGTGTCACCCCCCCTCCCTCACACGCTTTTATCCTGTGTCTCCCCCCTCCTCACACGCTATTATCCTGTGTCTCCCCCCTCCTCACAAGCTTTTATCCTGTGTCTCCCCCCTCCTCACACGCTTTTATCCTGTGTCACCCCCCTGCTCACACGCTTTTATCCTGTGTCTCCCCCCTCCTCACACGCTATTATCCTGTGTCTCCCCCCTCCTCACAAGCTTTTATCCTGTGTCTCCCCCCTCCTCACACGCTTTTATCCTGTGTCTCCCCCCCTCCTCCACACGCTTTTATCCTCTGACTCCCTCCTCCTCACACGATTTTATCCAGTGTCTCCCCCTTCCTCACACGCTTTTATCCTGTGTCTCCCACCTCCTCACACGCTTTTATCCTGTGTCTCCCCCCCTCCTCACACGGTCTTATCCTGTGTGTCCCCCCTCCTCACACGCTTTTATCCTGTGTCTCCCCCCTCCTCACACGCTTTTAAACTGTGTCTCCCCCCCTCCTCACACGCTTTTATCCTGTGTCTCCCCGCTCCTCACACGCTTTTATCCTGGTCGCCCCGTTCCTCACATGCTTTTATCCTGTGTCTCCCCCCTCCTCACACGCTTTTATCCCGTGTCTCCCCCCCTCCTCACACGCTTTTATCCTGTGTCTCCCCCCTCCTCACACACTTTTACACTGTGTCTCCCCCCTCCTCACATGCTTTTATCCTGTGTCTCCCCCCCTCCTCACACACTTTTATCCTGTGTCTCCCCCCTCCTCACACGCTTTATCCTGTGTCTCCCCCTCCTCACACACTTTTATCCTGTGTCTCCCCCCTCCTCACAAGCTTTTATCCTGTGTCTCCCCCCACCTCACACAATTTCATCCTGTGTCTCCCCCTCCTCACACGCTTTTATCCTGTGTCACCGCACTCCTCACACGCTTTTATCCTGTGTCTCCCCCCTCCTCACACGGTCTTATCCTGTGTGTCCCCCCTCCTCACACGCTTTTATCCTTTGTCTCCCCCCTCCTCACATGCTTTTATCCTGTGTCTCCCCCTCCTCACAAGCTTTTATCCTGTGTCTCCCCCCTCCTCACACGCTTTTATCCTGTGTCTCCCCCCTCCTCACATGCTTTTATCCTGTGTCTCCCCCCTCCTCAGACGCTTTTATCCTTTGTCTCCCCCTCCTCACACGCTTTTATCCTGTGTCTCCCCCCTCCTCACACGATTTTATCCTGTGTCTCCCCCCCTCCTCACACGCTTTGATCCAGTGTCTCCCCCCTCCTCACACACTTTTAGCCTGTGTCTCCCCCCCTCCTCACACGCTTTTATCCTGTGTCTCCTACTCCTCACACGCTTTTATCCTGTGTCTCCCCCCTCATCACACGTTTTTATCCTGTGTCTCCCCCCCTCCTCACACGCTTTTATACTGTGTCTCCCCCCTCCACACACGCTTTTATCCTGTGTCTCCCCCCTCCTCACACGCTGTTATCCTGTGTCTCCCACCTCCTCACACGCTTTTATCCTGTGTCTCCCCCCTCCTCACACGCTTTTATCCAGTGTCTCCCCCTCTTCACACGCTTGTATCCTGTGTCTCCCACCTCCTCACACGCTTTTATCCTGTGTCTCCCCCTCCTCACACGCTTTTATCCTGTGTCTCCCGCCTCCTCACACGCTTTTATCCTGTGTCTCCCCCTCCTCACACGCTTTTATCCCTGTGTTTCCCCACTCCTCACATGCTTTTATCCTGTGTCTCCCCCCTCCTCACACGCTTTTATCCTGTGTCTCCCCCCTCCTCACACACTTTTATCCTGTGTCTCCCCCCCTCCTCACACACTTTTATCCTGTGTCTCCCTCCTCCTCACACACTTTTAATCCTGTGTCTCCCCCCTTCTCACAGGCTTTTATCCTGTGTCTCCCCCCTCCTCACACGCTTTTATCCTGTGTCTCCCCCTCCTCACACGCTTTTATCCTGTGTCTCCCCCCTCCTCACACGCTTTTATCCTGTGTCTCCCCCCATCCTCACACGCTTTTATCCTGTGTCTCCCCCCTCCTCACACGCTTTTATCCCGTGTCTCCCCCCTCCTCACACGCTTTTATCCTGTGTCTCCCCCCTCCTCACACACTTTTATACTGTGTCTCCCCCCTCACATGCTTTTATCCTGTGTCTCCCCCCTCCTCACACACTTTTATGCTGTGTCTCCCCCTCCTCACACGCTTTTATCCTGTGTCTCCCCCTCCTCACACACTTTTATCCTGTGTCTCCCCCCTCCTCACAAGCTTTTATCCTGTGTCTCCCCCCACCTCACACATTTTTATCGTGTGTCTCCCCCTCCTCACACGCTTTTATCCTGTGTCACCGCACTCCTCACACGCTTTTATCCTGTGTCTCCCCCCCTCCTCACACGGTCTTATCCTGTGTGTCCCCACTCCTCACACGCTTTTATCCTTTGTCTCCCCCCTCCTCACACGCTTTTATCCTGTGTCCTCCCCCTCCTCACAAGCTTTTATCCTGTGTCTCCCTCCTCCTCACACGCTTTTATCCTGTGTCTCCCCCCTCCACACATGTTTTTATCCTGTGTCTCCCCCCTCCTCAGACGCTTTTATCCTGTGTCTCCCCCTCCTCACACGCTTTTATCCTGTGTCTCCCCCCTCCTCACACGATTTTATCCTGTGTCTCCCCCCCTCCTCACACGCTTTGATCCAGTGTCTCCCCCCTCCTCACACACTTTTAGCCTGTGTCTCCCCCCTCCTCACACGCTTTTATCCTGTGTCTCCCCCCTTCTCACAGGCTTTTATCCTGTGTCTCTCCCTCCTCACACGCTTTTATCCTGTGTCTCCCCCCCTGCTCACACGCTTTTATCCTGTGACTCCCCCTCCTCACACGCTTTTATACTGTGTCTCCCCCCTCCTCACACGATTTTATCCTGTGTCCCCCCCCTACACACACGCTTTTATCCTGTGTCTCCCCCCCTCCTCACACGCTTTTATCCTGTGTCTCCCCCCTCTTCACACACTTTTATCCTGTGTCTCCCCCCTCCTCACACGCTTTTATCCTGTGACTTCCGCCTCCTCACACGCTTTTTTCCTGTGCGTCCCCCCCTCCTCACACGTTTTTATCCTGTGTTTCCCCCTCCTCACACGCTTTTATCCTGTGTTTCCCCCTCCTCACACGTTTTTATCCTGTGTTTCCCCCCTCCTCACGCGCTTTTATCCTGTGTCTCCCCCTCCTCACACGCTTTTATCCAGTGTCTCCCCACTCCTCACACACTTTTATACTGTGTCTCCCCCCCTCCTCACACGCTTTTATCCTGTGACCTCCCCTCCTCACAGGCTTTTATCCTGTGTCCTCCCCCCTCCTCACACAATTTTATCCTGTGTCTCCCCCCTCCTCACACACTTTTATCCTGTGTTTCCCCCTCCTCACACACTTTTATCCAGTGTCTCCCCCCCTCCTCACACGCTTTTATCCTGTTTCTCCCACTCCTCACACGCTTTTATCCTGTGTCTCCCCCCTCCTCACACGCTTTTATCCTGTGTCTCCCCCCTCCTCACACGCTTTTATGCTGTGTCTCCCCCCCTCCTGACACACTTTTATCCTGTGTCTCCCCCCTCCTCACATGCTTTTATCCTGTGTCTCCCCCCTCCTCACACACTTTTATACTGTGTCACCCCCCCTCCTCACACGCTTTTATACTGTGTCTCCCTCCTCCTCACACGCTTTTATCCTGTGTCTCCCCCCTCCTCACACGCTTTTATCCTGGTCGCCCACTTCCTCACACGCTTTTATCCTGTGTCTCCCCCCTCCTCACACGCTTTTATCCCGTGTCTCCCCCCTCCTCACACGCTTTTATCCTGTGTCTCCCCCCTCCTCACACACTTTTATACTGTGTCTCCCCCCTCCTCACATGCTTTTATCCTGTGTCTCCCCCCTCCTCACACACTTTTATCCTGAGTCTCCCCCCTCCTCACAAGCTTTTATCCTGTGTCTCCCCCCACCTCACACATTTTTATCCTGTGTCTCCCCCCTCCTCACATGCTTTCATCCTGTGTCTCCCCCCTCCTCACACGCTTTTATCCTGTGTCTCCCCCCCTCCTCACACACGCTTTTATCCTGTGTCTACCCCCCTCCTCACACGCTTTAATCCTGTGACTCCCCCCTCCTCACACGCTTTCATCCTGTGTCTCCCCCCTCCTCACACGCTTTTATCCTGTGTCTCCCCCCTACTCACACGCTTACATCCTGTGTCTCCCCCCCTCCTCACACGCTTTTATCCTGTGTCACCCCCCTCCTCACACGCTTTTATCCTGTGTCTCCCCCCTCCTCACACGCTATTATCCTGTGTCTCCCCCCCTCCTCACAAGCTTTTATCCTGTGTCTCCCCCCTCCTCACACGCTTTTATCCTGTGTCACCCCCCCTCCTCACACGCTTTTATCCTGTGTCTCCCCCCTCCTCACACGCTATTATCCTGTGTCTCCCCCCTCCTCACAAGCTTTTATCCTGTGTCTCCCCCCTCCTCACACGCTTTTATCCTGTGTCTCCCCCCTCCTCACACGCTTTTATCCTCTGACTCCCTCCTCCTCACACGATTTTATCCAGTGTCTCCCCCTTCCTCACACGCTTTTATCCTGTGTCTCCCACCTCCTCACACGCTTTTATCCTGTGTCTCCCCCCTCCTCACACGGTCTTATCCTGTGTGTCCCCCCTCCTCACACGCTTTTATCCTTTGTCTCCCCCCTCCTCACATGCTTTTATCCTGTGTCTCCCCCTCCTCACAAGCTTTTATCCTGTGTCTCCCCCCTCCTCACACGCTTTTATCCTGTGTCTCCCCCCTCCTCACATGCTTTTATCCTGTGTCTCCCCCCTCCTCAGACGCTTTTATCCTTTGTCTCCCCCTCCTCACACGCTTTTATCCTGTGTCTCCCCCCTCCTCACACGATTTTATCCTGTGTCTCCCCCCTCCTCACACGCTTTGATCCAGTGTCTCCCCCCTCCTCACACACTTTTAGCCTGTGTCTCCCCCCTCCTCACACGCTTTTATCCTGTGTCTCCTACTCCTCACACGTTTTTATCCTGTGTCTCCCCCCTCCTCACACGCTTTTATACTGTGTCACCCCCCTCCACACACGCTTTTATCCTGTGTCTCCCCCCTCCTCACACGCTGTTATCCTGTGTCTCCCGCCTCCTCACACGCTTTTATCCTGTGTCTCCCCCCTCCTCACACGCTTTTATCCTGTGTCTCCCCCCTCTTCACACGCTTGTATCCTGTGTCTCCCACCTCCTCACACGCTTTTATCCTGTGTCTCCCCCTCCTCACACGCTTTTATCCTGTGTCTCCCGCCTCCTCACACGCTTTTATCCTGTGGCTCCCCTCCTCACACGCTTTTATCCTGTGTTTCCCCACTCCTCACATGCTTTTATCCTGTGTCTCCCCCCTCCTCACACGCTTTTATCCTGTGTCTCCCCCCTCCTCACACACTTTTATCCTGTGTCTCCCCCCTCCTCACACACTTTTATCCTGTGTCTCCCTCCTCCTCACACACTTTTATCCTGTGTCTCCCCCCTTCTCACAGGCTTTTATCCTGTGTCTCCCCCCTCCTCACACACTTTTATCCTGTGTCTCCCCCTCCTCACACGCTTTTATACTGTGTCTCGCCCCTGCTCACACGCTTTTATCCTGTGTCTCCCCCCTCCTCACACGCTTTTATCCTCTGACTCCCTCCTCCTCACACGATTTTATCCAGTGTCTCCCCCTTCCTCACACGCTTTTATCCTGTGTCTCCCACCTCCTCACACGCTTTTATCCTGTGTCTCCCCCCTCCTCACACGGTCTTATCCTGTGTGTCCCCCCTCCTCACACGCTTTTATCCTTTGTCTCCCCCCTCCTCACATGCTTTTATCCTGTGTCTCCCCCTCCTCACAAGCTTTTATCCTGTGTCTCCCCCCTCCTCACACGCTTTTATCCTGTGTCTCCCCCCTCCTCACATGCTTTTATCCTGTGTCTCCCCCCTCCTCAGACGCTTTTATCCTTTGTCTCCCCCTCCTCACACGCTTTTATCCTGTGTCTCCCCCCTCCTCACACGATTTTATCCTGTGTCTCCCCCCTCCTCACACGCTTTGATCCAGTGTCTCCCCCCTCCTCACACACTTTTAGCCTGTGTCTCCCCCCTCCTCACACGCTTTTATCCTGTGTCTCCTACTCCTCACACGTTTTTATCCTGTGTCTCCCCCCTCCTCACACGCTTTTATACTGTGTCACCCCCCTCCACACACGCTTTTATCCTGTGTCTCCCCCCTCCTCACACGCTGTTATCCTGTGTCTCCCGCCTCCTCACACGCTTTTATCCTGTGTCTCCCCCCTCCTCACACGCTTTTATCCTGTGTCTCCCCCCTCTTCACACGCTTGTATCCTGTGTCTCCCACCTCCTCACACGCTTTTATCCTGTGTCTCCCCCTCCTCACACGCTTTTATCCTGTGTCTCCCGCCTCCTCACACGCTTTTATCCTGTGGCTCCCCTCCTCACACGCTTTTATCCTGTGTTTCCCCACTCCTCACATGCTTTTATCCTGTGTCTCCCCCCTCCTCACACGCTTTTATCCTGTGTCTCCCCCCTCCTCACACACTTTTATCCTGTGTCTCCCCCCTCCTCACACACTTTTATCCTGTGTCTCCCTCCTCCTCACACACTTTTATCCTGTGTCTCCCCCCTTCTCACAGGCTTTTATCCTGTGTCTCCCCCCTCCTCACACACTTTTATCCTGTGTCTCCCCCTCCTCACACGCTTTTATCCTGTGTCTCCCCCTCCTCACACGCTTTTATCCTGTGTCTCCCCCCCCTCCTCACACGCTTTTATCCTGTGTCTCCCCCCTCCTCACACGCTTTTATCCCGTGTCTCCCCCCTCCTCACACGCTTTTATCCTGTGTCTCCCCCCTCCTCACACACTTTTATACTGTGTCTCCCCCCTCCTCACATGCTTTTATCCTGTGTCTCCCCCCCCTCCTCACACACTTTTATGCTGTGTCTCCCCCTCCTCACACGCTTTTATCCTGTGTCTCCTACTCCTCACACGTTTTTATCCTGTGTCTCCCCCCTCCTCACACGCTTTTATACTGTGTCTCCCCCCTCCACACACGCTTTTATCCTGTGTCTCCCCCCTCCTCACACGCTGTTATCCTGTGTCTCCCACCTCCTCACACGCTTTTATCCTGTGTCTCCCCCCTCCTCACACGCTTTTATCCTGTGTCTCCCCCCTCTTCACACGCTTGTATCCTGTGTCTCCCACCTCCTCACACGCTTTTATCCTGTGTCTCCCCCTCCTCACACGCTTTTATCCTGTGTCTCCCGCCTCCTCACACGCTTTTATCCTGTGGCTCCCCTCCTCACACGCTTTTATCCTGTGTTTCCCCCCTCCTCACACGCTTTTATCCTGTGTCTCCCGCCTCCTCACACGCTTTTATCCTGTGGCTCCCCTCCTCACACGCTTTTATCCTGTGTCTCCCCCTCCTCACACGCTTTTATCCTGTGTCTCCCGCCTCCTCACACGCTTTTATCCTGTGGCTCCCCTCCTCACACGCTTTCATCCTGTGTCTCCCCCCTCCTCACACGCTTTTATCCTGTGTCTCCCCCCTCCTCACACGCTTTTATCCTGTGTCTCCCCCCTCCTCACACACTTTTATCCTGTGTCTCCCCCCCTCCTCACACACTTTTATCCTGCGTCTCCCTCCTCCTCACACACTTTTATCCTGTGTCTCCCCCCTTCTCACAGGCTTTTATCCTGTGTCTCCCCACTCCTCACACACTTTTATCCTGTGTCTCCCCCTCCTCACACGCTTTTATCCTGTGTCTCCCCCTCCTCACACGCTTTTATCCTGTGTCTCCCCCCCTCCTCACACGCTTTTATCCTGTGTCTCCCCCCTCCTCACACGCTTTTATCCCGTGTCTCCCCCCTCCTCACACGCTTTTATCCTGTGTCTCCCCCCTCCTCACACACTTTTATACTGTGTCTCCCCCCTCCTCACATGCTTTTATCCTGTGTCTCCCCCCCTCCTCACACACTTTTATGCTGTGTCTCCCCCTCCTCACACGCTTTTATCCTGTGTCTCCCCCTCCTCACACACTTTTATCCTGTGTCTCCCCCCTCCTCACAAGCTTTTATCCTGTGTCTCCCCCCACCTCACACATTTTTATCGTGTGTCTCCCCCTCCTCACACGCTTTTATCCTGTGTCACCGCACTCCTCACACGCTTTTATCCTGTGTCTCCCCCCTCCTCACACGGTCTTATCCTGTGTGTCCCCCCTCCTCACACGCTTTTATCCTTTGTCTCCCCCCTCCTCACACGCTTTTATCCTGTGTCTCCCCCTCCTCACAAGCTTTTATCCTGTGTCTCCCTCCTCCTCACACGCTTTCATCCTGTGTCTCCCCCCTCCTCACATGTTTTTATCCTGTGTCTCCCCCCTCCTCAGACGCTTTTATCCTGTGTCTCCCCCTCCTCACACGCTTTTATCCTGTGTCTCCCCCCTCCTCACACGATTTTATCCTGTGTCTCCCCCCTCCTCACACGCTTTGATCCAGTGTCTCCCCCCTCCTCACACACTTTTAGCCTGTGTCTCCCCCCTCCTCACACGCTTTTATCCTGTGTCTCCCCCCTTCTCACAGGCTTTTATCCTGTGTCTCTCCCTCCTCACACGCTTTTATCCTGTGTCTCCCCCCCTGCTCACACGCTTTTATCCTGTGACTCCCCCTCCTCACACGCTTTTATACTGTGTCTCCCCCCTCCTCACACGATTTTATCCTGTGTCCCCCCCTACACACACGCTTTTATCCTGTGTCTCCCCCCTCCTCACACGCTTTTATCCTGTGTCTCCCCCCTCTTCACACACTTTTATCCTGTGTCTCCCCCCTCCTCACACGCTTTTATCCTGTGACTCCGCCTCCTCACACGCTTTTTTCCTGTGCGTCCCCCCTCCTCACACGTTTTTATCCTGTGTTTCCCCCTCCTCACACGCTTTTATCCTGTGTTTCCCCCCTCCTCACACGTTTTTATCCAGTGTTTCCCCCTCCTCACGCGCTTTTATCCTGTGTCTCCCCCTCCTCACACGCTTTTATCCAGTGTCTCCCCCACTCCTCACACACTTTTATACTGTGTCTCCCCCCCTCCTCACACGCTTTTATCCTGTGACCTCCCCTCCTCACAGGCTTTTATCCTGTGTCTCCCCCTCCTCACACGCTTTTATCCTGTGTCTCCCCCCTCCTCACACGCTTTTATCCTGTGTCTCCCCCCTCTTCACACGCTTGTATCCTGTGTCTCCCACCTCCTCACACGCTTTTATCCTGTGTCTCCCCCTCCTCACACGCTTTTATCCTGTGTCTCCCGCCTCCTCACACGCTTTTATCCTGTGTCTCCCCTCCTCACACGCTTTTATCCTGTGTTTCCCCACTCCTCACATGCTTTTATCCTGTGTCTCCCCCCCTCCTCACACGCTTTTATCCTGTGTCTCCCCCCCTCCTCACACACTTTTATCCTGTGTCTCCCCCCCTCCTCACACACTTTTATCCTGTGTCTCCCTCCTCCTCACACACTTTTATCCTGTGTCTCCCCCCCTTCTCACAGGCTTTTATCCTGTGTCTCCCCCCTCCTCACAACGCTTTTATCCTGTGTCTCCCCCTCCTCACACGCTTTTATCCTGTGTCTCCCCCCCTCCTCACACGCTTTTATCCTGTGTCTCCCCCCTCCTCACACGCTTTTATCCCGTGTCTCCCCCCTCCTCACACGCTTTTATCCTGTGTCTCCCCCCCTCCTCACACACTTTTATACTGTGTCTCCCCCCCTCCTCACATGCTTTTATCCTGTGTCTCCCCCCCCTCCTCACACACTTTTATGCTGTGTCTCCCCCTCCTCACACGCTTTTATCCTGTGTCTCCCCCGCCTCACACACTTTTATCCTGTGTCTCCCCCCCTCCTCACAAGCTTTTATCCTGTGTCTCCCCCCACCTCACACATTTTTATCGTGTGTCTCCCCCTCCTCACACGCTTTTATCCTGTGTCACCGCACTCCTCACACGCTTTTATCCTGTGTCTCCCCCCTCCTCACACGGTCTTATCCTGTGTGTCCCCCCCTCCTCACACGCTTTTATCCTTTGTCTCCCCCCTCCTCACACGCTTTTATCCTGTGTCTCCCCCCTCCTCACAAGCTTTTATCCTGTGTCTCCCTCCTCCTCACACACTTTTATCCTGTGTCTCCCCCCTCCTCACATGTTTTTATCCTGTGTCTCCCCCCTCCTCAGACGCTTTTATCCTGTGTCTCCCCCTCCTCACACGCTTTTATCCTGTGTCTCCCCCCTCCTCACACGATTTTATCCTGTGTCTCCCCCCTCCTCACACGCTTTGATCCAGTGTCTTCCCCCTCCTCACACACTTTTAGCCTGTGTCTCCCCCCTCCTCACACGCTTTTATCCTGTGTCTCCCCCCTTCTCACAGGCTTTTATCCTGTGTCTCTCCCTCCTCACACGCTTTTATCCTGTGTCTCCCCCCCTGCTCACACGCTTTTATCCTGTGACTCCCCCTCCTCACACACACGCTTTTATACTGTGTCTCCCCCCTCCTCACACGATTTTATCCTGTGTCCCCCCCCTACACACACGCTTTTATCCTGTGTCTCCCCCCCTCCTCACACGCTTTTATCCTGTGTCTCCCCCCCTCTTCACACACTTTTATCCTGTGTCTCCCCCCTCCTCACACGCTTTTTATCCTGTGACTCCGCCTCCTCACACGCTTTTTTCCTGTGCGTCCCCCCTCTCCTCACACGTTTTTATCCTGTGTTTCCCCCTCCTCACACGCTTTTATCCTGTGTTTCCCCCTCCTCACACGTTTTTATCCCTGTGTTTCCCCCCCTCCTCACGCGCTTTTATCCTGTGTCTCCCCCCTCCTCACACGCTTTTATCCAGTGTCTCCCCACTCCTCACACACTTTTATACTGTGTCTCCCCCCTCCTCACACGCTTTTTTCCTGTGACCTCCCCCTCCTCACAGGCTTTTTATCCTGTGTCTCCCCCTCCTCACACAATTTTATCCTGTGTCTCCCCCCTCCTCACACACTTTTATCCTGTGTTTCCCCCTCCTCACACACTTTTATCCTGTGTCTCCCCCCTCCTCACACGCTTTTATCCTGTTTCTCCCCACTCCTCACACGCTTTTATCCTGTGTCTCCCCCCTCCTCACACGCTTTTATCCTGTGTCTCCCCCCTCCTCACACGCTTTTATGCTGTGTCTCTCCCCCCCTCCTGACACACTTTTATCCTGTGTCTCCCCCCTCCTCACACGCTTTTATCCTGGTCGCCCACTTCCTCACACGCTTTTATCCTGTGTCTCCCCCCTCCTCACACGCTTTTATCCCGTGTCTCCCCCCCTCCTCACACGCTTTTATCCTGTGTCTCCCCCCCTCCTCACACACTTTTATACTGTGTCTCCCCCTCCTCACATGCTTTTATCCTGTGTCTCCCCCCCTCCTCACACACTTTTATCCTGAGTCTCCCCCCTCCTCACAAGCTTTTATCCTGTGTCTCCCCCCACCTCACACATTTTTATCCTGTGTCTCCCCCCTCCTCACATGCTTTCATCCTGTGTCTCCCCCCTCCTCTCACACTTTTATCCTGTGTCTCCCCCCTCCTCACACGCTTTTATCCTGTGTCTACCCCCCTCCTCACACGCTTTAATCCTGTGACTCCCCCCTCCTCACACGCTTTCATCCTGTGTCTCCCCCCTCCTCACACGCTTTTATCCTGTGTCTCCCCCCTACTCACACGCTTACATCCTGTGTCTCCCCCCTCCTCACACGCTTTTATCCTGTGTCACCCCCCTCCTCACACGCTTTTATCCTGTGTCTCCCCTCTCCTCACACGCTATTATCCTGTGTCTCCCCCCTCCTCACAAGCTTTTATCCTGTGTCTCCCCCCTCCTCACACGCTTTTATCCTGTGTCAGCCCCCTCCTCACACGCTTTTATCCTGTGTCTCCCCCCTCCTCAACACGCTATTATCCTGTGTCTCCCCCCTCCTCACAAGCTTTTATCCTGTGCCTCCCCCCTCCTCACACGCTTTTATCCTGTGTCTCCCCCCTCCTCACACGCTTTTATCCTCTGACTCCCTCCTCCTCACACGATTTTATCCAGTGTCTCCCCCTTCCTCACACGCTTTTATCCTGTGTCTCCCACCTCCTCACACGCTTTTATCCTTTGTCTCCCCCCTCTTCACACGCTTTTATCGTGTGTCTCCCCCCTCCTCACACATTTTTATACTGTGTCTCCCCCCTCCTCACACGCTTTTATCCTGTGTCTGCCCCCTGCTCACACGCTTTTATCCTGTGTCTCCCCCCTGCTCACACGCTTTTATCCTGCGCCTCCCCCCTCCTCACACGCTACTATCCTTTGTCTCCCCCCTCCTCACACGCTTTTATCGTGTGTCTCCCCCCTCCTCACACACTTTTATCCTGTGTCTCCCTCCTCCTCACACACTTTTATCCTGTGTCTCCCCCCTTCTCACAGGCTTTTATCCTGTGTCTCCCCCCTCCTCACACACTTTTATCCTGTGTCTCCCCCTCCTCACACGCTTTTATCCTGTGTCTCCCCCCTCCTCACACGCGTTTATCCTGTGTCTCCCCCCCTCCTCACACGCTTTTATCCTGTGTCTCCCCCCTCCTCACACGCTTTTATCCTGTGTCTCGCCCCTCCTCACAAGCTTTTATCCTGTGTCTCCCCCCACCTCACACATTTTTATCCTGTGTCTCCCCCTCCTCACACGCTTTTATCCTGTGTCACCCCACTCCTCACACGCTTTTATCCTGTGTCTCCCCCCTCCTCACACGCTTTTATCCTGTGTCTCCCCGCCTCCTCACACGCTTTTATCCTGTGTCTCCCCCTCCTCACACGCTTTTATCCTGTGTCTCCCCCCTCCTCACGCTGTCTTATCCTGTGTGTCCCCCCTCCTCACACGCTTTTATCCTTTGTCTCCCCCCTCCTCACACGCTTTTATCCTGTGTCTCCCCCTCCTCACAAGCTTTTATCCTGTGTCTCCCCCCTCCTCACAGGCTTTTATCCTGTGTCTCCCCCCTCCTCACATGCTTTTATCCTGTGTCTCCCCCCTCCTCAGACGCTTTTATCCTGTGTCTCACCCTCCTCACAAGCTTTTATCCTGTGTCTCCCCCCTCCTCACACGATTTTATCCTTTGTCTCCCCCCTCCTCACACGCTTTGATCCTGTGTCTCCCCCCTCCTCACACACTTTTAGCCTGTGTCTCCCCCCTCCTCACACGCTTTTATCCTGAGTCTCCTCCTCCTCACACGCTATTATCCTGTGTCTCCCCCCTCCACACACGCTTTTATCCTGTGTCTCCCCTCTCCTCACACGCTGTTATCCTGTGTCTCCCACCTCCTCAAACGCTTTTATCCTGTGTCTCCCCCCTCCTCACACGCTTTTATACTGTGTCTCCCCCATCCTCACACGCTTGTATCCTGTGTCTCCCACCTCCTCACACGCTTTTATCCTGTGTCTCCCCCTCCTCACACGCTTTTATCCTGTGTCTCCCGCCTCCTCACACGCTTTTATCCTGTGTCTCCCCCTCCTCACACGCTTTTATCCTGTGTCTCCCGCACCTCACACGCTTTTATCCTGTGTCTCCCCCCTCCTCACACGCTTGTATCCTGTGTCTCCCACCTCCTCACATGCTTTTATCCTGTGTCTCCCCCTCCTCACACGCTTTTATCCTGTGTCTCCCGCCTCCTCACACGCTTTTATCCTGTGTCTCCCCCTCCTCACACGCTTTTATCCTGTGTCTCCCCCCTCCTCACACACTTTTATCCTGTGTCTCCCCCCTCCTCACACACTTTTATCCTGTGTCTCCCCCCTCCTAACACGCTTTTATCCTGTGTCACCCCCCTCCTCACACACTTTTATCCTGTGTCACGCCCCTTTTCACACACTTTTATCCTGTGATTCCCCCTCCTCACACGATTTTATCCTGTGTCCCCCCCTACACACACGCTTTTATCCTGTGTCTCCCCCCCTCCTCACACGCTTTTATCCTGTGACTCCCCCCTCTTCACACACTTTTATCCTGTGTCTCCCCCCTCCTCACACGCTTTTATCCTGTGACTCCGCCTCCTCACACGCTTTTATCCTGTGCGTCCCCCCCTCCTCACACGCTTTTATCCTGTGTTTCCCCCACCTCACGCTCTTTTATCCTGTGTCTCCCCCCTCCTCACACGCTTTTATCCTGTGATTCCCCACTCCTCACACACTTTTATACTGTGTCTCCCCCCTCCTCACACGCTTTTATCCTGTGACCTCCCCTCCTCACAGGCTTTTATCCTGTGTCTCCCCCTCCTCACACAATTTTATCCTGTGTCTCCCCCCTCCTCACACACTTTTATCCTGTGTTTCCCCCTCCTCACACACTTTTATCCTGTGTCTCCCCCCTCCTCACACGCTTTTATCCTGTGTCTCCCCATCCTCACACGCTTTTATCCTGTTTTTCCCACTCCTCACACGCTTTTATCCTGTGTCTCCCCCCTCCTCACACGCTTTTATGCTGTGTCTCCCCCCCTCCTGACACACTTTTATCCTGTGTCTCCCCCCTCCTCACATGCTTTTATCCTGTGTCTCCCCCCTCCTCACACACTTTTATACTGTGTCTCCCCCCTCCTCACACGCTTTTATACTGTGTCTCCCCCCTCCTCACACGCTTTTATCCTGTGTCTCCCCCCTCCTCACACGCTTTTATCCTGGTCGCCCACTTCCTCACACGCTTTTATCCTGTGTCTCCCCCCCTCCTCACACGCTTTTATCCCGTGTCTCCCCCCTCCTCACACGCTTTTATCCTGTGTCTCCCCCCTCCTCACACACTTTTATACTGTGTCTCCCCCTCCTCACATGCTTTTATCCTGTGTCTCCCCCCTCCTCACACACTTTTATCCTGAGTCTCCCCCCTCCTCACGAGCTTTTATCCTGTGTCTCCCCCCACCTCACACATTTTTATCCTGTGTCTCCCCCCTCCTCACACCGCTTTTATCCTGTGTCACCCCACTCCTCACACGCTTTTATCCTGTCTCTCCCCCCTCCTCACACGGTCTTATCCTGTGTGTCACCCCTCCTCACACGCTTTTATCCTGTGTCTCCCCCCTCCTCACACGCTTTTATCCTGTGTCTCCCCCTCCTCACAAGCTTTTATCCTGTGTCTCCCCCATCCTCACACGCTTTTATCCTGTGTCTCCCCCCTCCTCACATGCTTTTATCCTGTGTCTCCCCCCTCCTCAGACGCTTTTATCCTGTGTCTCCCCCTCCTCACACGCTTTGATCCTGTGTCTCCCCCCTCCTCACACACTTTTAGCCTGTGTCTCCCCCCTCCTCACACGCTTTTATACTGTGTCTCCCCCCTCCTCACACGCTTTTATTCTGTGTCTCCCCCCTCCTCACACGCTTTTATCCTGGTCGCCCACTTCCTCACACGCTTTTATCCTGTGTCTCCCCCCTCCTCACACGCTTTTATCCCCTGTCTCCCCCCTCCTCACACGCTTTTATCCTGTGTCTCCCCCCTCCTCACACACTTTTATACTGTGTCTCCCCCTCCTCACATGCTTTTATCCTGTGTCTCCCCCCTCCTCACACACTTTTATCCTGAGTCTCCCCCCTCCTCACAAGCTTTTATCCTGTGTCTCCCCACACCTCACACATTTTTATCCTGTGTCTCCCCCTCCTCACACGCTTTTATCCTGTGTCACCCCACTCCTCACACGCTTTTATCCTGTCTCTCCCCCCCTCCTCACACGGTCTTATCCTGTGTGTCACCCCTCCTCACACGCTTTTATCCTGTGTCTCCCCCCTCATCACACGCTTTTATCCTGTGTCTCCCCCTCCTCACAAGCTTTTATCCTGTGTCTCCCCCCATCCTCACACGCTTTTATCCTGTGTCTCCCCCCTCCTCACATGCTTTTATCCTGTGTCTCCCCCCTCCTCAGACGCTTTTATCCTGTGTCTCGCCCTCCTCACACGCTTTGATCCTGTGTCTCCCCCCTCCTCACACACTTTTAGCCTGTGTCTCCCCCCTCCTCACACGCTTTTATCCTGTGTCTCCTCCTCCTCACACGCTTTTATCCTGTGTCTCCCCCCTCCTCACACGCTTTTATCCTGTGTCTCCCCCCTCATTACACGTTTTTATCCTGTGTCTCCCCCCTCCTCACACGCTTTTATCCTGTGTCTCCCCTCCACACACGCTTTTATCCTGTGTCTCTCCCCTCCTCACACGCTGTTATCCTGTGTCTCCCACCTCCTCACACGCTTTTATCCTGTGTCTCCCCCCTCCTCACACGCTTTTATCCTGTGTCTCCCCCCTCCTCACACGCTTGTATCCTGTGTCTCCCACCTCCTCACACGCTTTTATCCTGTGTCTCCCCCTCCTCACATGCTTTTATCCTGTGTCTCCCGCCTCCTCACACGCTTTTATCCTGTGTCTCCCCCTCCTCACACGCTTTTATCCTGTGTTTCCCCACTCCTCACATGCTTTTATCCTGTGTCTCCCCCCTCCTCACACGCTTTTATCCTGTGTCTCCCCCCTGCTCACACACTTTTATCCTGTGTCTCCCCCCTCCTCACACACTTTTATCCTGTGTCTCCCCCCTCCTCACACGATTTTATCCTGTGTCCCCCCCTACACACACGCTTTTATCCTGTGTCTCCCCCTTCTCACAGGCTTTTATCCTGTGTCTCCCCCCTCCTCACACGCTTTTATCCTGTGTCTCGCCGCTCTTCACACACTTTTATCCTGTGATTCCCCCTCCTCACACGATTTTATCCTGTGTCCCCCCCTACACACACGCTTTCATCCTGTGTCTCCCCCCTTCTCACAGGCTTTTATCCTGTGTCTCTCCCCTCCTCACACGCTTTTATCGTGTGTCTCCCCCCTCCTCACACGCTTTTATCCTGTGTCTCCCCCCTCCTCACGCTTTTATCCTGTGACTCCCCCTCCTCACACGCTTTTATCCTGTTCGTCCCCCCTCCTCACACGCTTTTCTCCTGTGCGTCCCCCCTCCTCACACGCTTTTATCCTGTGCGTCCCCCCTCCTCACACGCTTTTCTCCTGTGCGTCCCCCCTCCTCACACGCTTTTATGCTGTGTTTCCCCCTCCTCACACACTTTTATACTGTGTCTCCCCCCTTTTCACACACTTTTATCCTGTGATTCCCCCTCCTCACACGCTTTTATCCTGTGTCTCCCCCCTTCTCACAGGCTTTTATCCTGTGTCTCTCCCTCCTCACACGCTTTTATCCTGTGTCTCCCCCCTCCTCACACGCTTTTATCCTGTGACTCCCCCTCCTCACACGCTTTTATCCTGTGCGTCCCCCCTCCTCACACGCTTTTATCCTGTGCGTCCCCCCTTCTCACACGCTTTTATCCTGTGACCCCCCCTCCTCACACGCTTTTATCCTGTGTCTCCCCCCTCCTCACACACTTTTATCCTGTGTCTCCACCCTCCTCACACAATTTTATCCTGTGTTTCCCCCCTCCTCACGCCCTTTTATCCTGCGTCCCCCCCCTCCTCACCCGCTTTTATCCTGTGTCTCCCCCTCCTCACACACTTTTAACCTGTGTCTCCCCCTCCTCACACACTTTTATACTGTGTCTCCCCCCTCCTCACGCCCTTTTATCCTGTGTCTCCCCGCTCCTCACACGCTTTTATCCTGTGTCTCCCCCTCCTCACACGCTTTTATCCTGTGTCTCCCCCCTCCTCACACACTTTTATCCTCTGTCTCCCCCCTCCTCACACGCTTTTATCCTGTGTCTCCCCCCTCCTCACATGCTTTTATCCTGTTTCTCCCCCCTCCTCACACGCTTTTATCCTGTATCTCCCCCCTCCTCACACGCTTTAAACCTGTGTCTCCCCCCTCATCACACGCTTTTATCCTGTGTCTCCCCCCTCCTCACACGCTATTATCCTGTGTCTCCCCCCTCCTCACACGCATTTATCCTGTGTCTGCCCCCTCCTCACACGCTTTTATCCTGTGTCTCCCCCCTCCTCTCACGCTTTTATCCTCTGTCTCCCCCCTCCTCACACGATTTTATCCAGTGCCTCCCCCTTCCTCTCATGCTTTTATCCTGTGTCTCCCCCCTCCTCACACGCTTTTATCCAGTGTCTCCCGCCTCCTCACACGCCTTCATCCTGTGTCTCCCCCCTCCTCACACGCTTTTATCATGTGTCTCCCCCCTCCTCACACGCTTTTATCCTCTGTCTACCCCCTCCTCACATGCTTTTATCCTGTGTCTCCCCACTCCTCACACACTTTTATCCTGTGTCTCCCCGCTCCTCACACGCTTTTATCCTGTGTCTCCCACCTCCTCACACGCTTTTATCCTGTGTCTCCCCGCCTCCTCACACGCTTTTATCCTGTGTCTCCCCCCTCCTCACACGCTTTTATCGTGTGTCTCCCCCCTCCTCACACGCTTTTATCCTGTGTCTCCCCCCTCCTCACATGCTTTTATCCTGTGTAACCCCCCTCCTCACACGCTATTATCCTTTGTCTCCCCCCTCCTCACACGCCTTTATCCTGTGTCTCCCCCCTCCTCACACGCTTTTATCCTGTGTCTCCCCGCTCCTCACACGCTTTTATCCTCTGTCTACCCCCTCCTCACATGCTTTTATCCTGTGTCTCCCCACTCCTCACACGCTTTTATCCTGTGTCTCGCCCCTCCTCACACGCTTTTATCCTGTGTCTCCCCCTCCTCACATGCTTTTATCCTGTGTCTCCCCCCTCCTCACACGCTTTTATACTGTGTCTACCCCCTCCTCACATGCTTTTATCCTGTGTCTCCCCCCTCCTCACACACTTTTATCCTCTGTCTCCCCCCTCCTCACACGCTTTTATCCTGTGTCTCCCCCTCCTCACACGCTTTTATCCTGTGTCTCCACCCTCCTCACAAGCTTTTATCCTGTGTCTCCCCCCTCCTCACACATTTTTATCCTGTGTCTCCCCCTCCTCACAGGCTTTTATCCTGTGTCACCCCCCTCCTAACACGATTTTATCCTGTGTCTCCCCCCTCCTCACACGCTTTTATCCTGTGTTTCCCCCTCCTCACACGCTTTTATCCTGTGTCTCCCCCCTCCTCACAAGCCTTTACCCTGTGTCTCCCCCCTCCTCACACGCTTTAATCCTGTGTCTCCCCCTCCTCACACTCTTTTATCCTGTGTCTCCCCCCTCCTCACAAGCTCTTATCCTGTGTCTCCCCCCTCCTCACCCACTTTTATCCTCTGTCTCCCCCCTCCTCACACGCTTTTATACTGTGTCTTCCCCCTCCTCACACGCTTTTATCCTGTTTCTCTCCCCTCCTCACATGCTTTTATCCTGTTTCTCCCCCCTCCTCACACGCTTTAATCCTGTGACTCCCCCCTCCTCACACGCTTTTATCCTGTGTCTCCCCCTCCTCACACGCTTTTATCCTGTGTCTCCCCCCTCCTCACAAGCTTTTACCCTGTGTCTCCCCCCTCCTCACACGCATTTATCCTCTGTCTCCCCCTCCTCACACGATTTTATCCAGTGTCTCCCACCTCCTCACACGCCTTTATCCTGTGTCTCCCCCCTCCTCACACGCTTTTATCCTGTGTCTCCCCCCCTCCTCACACGCTTTTATCCTGTGTCTCCCCCCTCCTCACACGATTTTAACCTGTGTCTCCTTCCTCCTCACACGCTTTGATCCAGTGTCGGCCCCCTCCTCACACACTTTTATCCTGTGTCTCCCCCCTCCTCACACGCTTTTATCCTGTGTCTCCCCCCTCCTCACACGCTTTTATCCTGTGTCTCCCCCCTCCTCACACACTTTTCTCCTGTGTCTCCCCCCTCCTCACACGCTTTTATACTGTGTCTCCCCTCTCCTCACATGCATTTATCCTGTGTCTCCCCCCTCCTCACACGCTTTTATCCTCTGTCTACCCCCCTCCTCACACGCTTTTATCCTGTTTCTCCCCCCTCCTCACATGCTTTTATCCTGTGTCTCCCCCCTCCTCACACGCTATTATCCTTTGTCTCCCCCCTCCTCACACGCTTTTATCGTGTGTCTCCCCACTCCCTCACACACGTTTATACTGTGTCTCCCCCCTCCTCACACACTTTTATCCTGTGTCTCCCCCCTCCTCACGCGCTTTTATCCTGTGTCTCCCCCCTCCTCACAAGCTTTTATCCTGTGCCTCCCCCCTCCTCACACACTTTTATCCTGTGGCTCCCCCTCCTCACACGCTTTTATCCTGTGTCTCCCCCCTCCTCACACGCTTTTATCCTGTGTCTCCCCCCTCCTCACACGCTTTTATCCTGTTGTATCCCCCCTCCTCACACACTTTTATCCTGTGTCTCCCCCCTCCTCACACGCTTTCATCCTGTGTCTCCCCCCTCCTCACACGCTTTTATCCTGTGTCTCCCCCCTCCTCACACGCTTTTATCCTGTGTCTCCCCCCTCCTCACACACTTTTATACTGAGTCTCCACCCTCCTCACACGCTTTTATCCTGTGTCTCCCCCCTCCTCACACACTTTTATACTGTGTCTCCCCCCCTCCTCACACGCTTTTATCCTGTGTCTCCCCCCTCCTCACATGCTTTTATCCTGTGTCTCCCCCCTCCTCACACGCTATTATCCTTTGTCTACCCCCTCCTCACACGCTTTTATCGTGTGTCTCCCCACTCCTCACACACGTTTATACTGTGTCTCCCCCCTCCTCACACACTTTTATCCTGTGTCTCCCCCCTCCTCACGCGCTTTTATCCTGTGTCTCCACCCTCCTCACAAGCTTTTATCCTGTGTCTCCCCCCTCCTCACACACTTTTATCCTGTGGCTCCCCCTCCTCACACGCTTTTATCCTGTGTCTCCCCCCTCCTCACACGCTTTTATCCTGTGTCTCCCCCCTCCTCACACGCTTTTATCCTGTCTCTCCCCCCTCCTCGCACGCTTTTATCCTGTGTCTCCCCCCTCCTCACAAGCTTTTATCCTGTGTCTCCCCCATCCTCACACATTTTTATTCTGTGACTCCCACCTCCTCACACGCTTTTATCCTGTGTCTCCCCCCTCCTCACACGCTTTTATCCTGTGTCTCCCCCCACCTCACACGCTTTTATCCTGTGTCTACCCCCTCCTCACACGCTTTTATCCTGTGTCTCCCCCCTCCTCACACGCTTTTATGCTGTGTCTCCCCATTCCTCACACGCTTTAACCCTGTGGCTCCCCCCCTCATCACACGTTTTTATCCTGTGTCTCCCCCCTCCTCACACGCTTTTATCCTGTGTCTCCCCCTTCCTCACACGCTTTTATCCTGTGTCTCCCCCCTCCTCACACGCTTTTATCCTGTGTCTCCCCCCTCCTCACACGCTTTAATCCTGTGTCTCGCCCCTCTTCACACGCTTGTATCCTGTGTCTCCCCCTCCTCACATGCTGTTATCCTGTGTCTACCCCCTCCTCACATGCTTTTATCCTGTTTCTCCCCCCTCCTCACACACTTTTATCCTGTGTCTCCCCCCTCCTCACACGCTTTTATCCTGTGTCTCCCCCCTCCTCACAGGCTTATATCCTGTGTTTCCCCCCTCCTCACACGCTTTTATCCAGAGTCTCCCCCTCCTCACACGCTTTTATCCTGTATCTCCCCACTCCTCACACGCTTTTATCCTGTGTCTCCCCCCTCCTCACACGCTTTGATCTAGTGTCTCCCCCCTCCTCACACGCTTTTATACTCTGTCTCCCCCT
Source organism: Isurus oxyrinchus (assembly GCA_026770705.1). Classification (NCBI taxonomy): domain Eukaryota; kingdom Metazoa; phylum Chordata; class Chondrichthyes; order Lamniformes; family Lamnidae; genus Isurus; species Isurus oxyrinchus. The sequence goes on from JANJGN010003035.1 coordinate 39,374, forward strand.
TCCTCACACGCTTTTATCCTGTGTCTCCCCCCTCCTCACACGCTATTACCTTGTGTCTCCCCCCTCCTCACACGCTTTTATCCTGTGTCTCCCCCCTCCTCACACGCTTTTATTTTGTGTCTCCCCCCTCCTCACACGCTTTTATCCTGTGACTGCCCCTCCTCACACGCTATTATCCTGTGTCTCCCCCCTCTTCACACGCTTTTATCCTGTGTCTCCCCCCTCCTCACACGCTTTTATCCTGTGTCTCCCCATCCTCACACGCTTTTATCCTGTGTCTCCCCCCTCCTCACACGCTTTTATCCTTTGTCTCCCCCTTCTCACACTCTTTTATCCTGTGTCTCCCCTTCCTCACACACTTTTATCCTGTGTCTCCCCCCTCCTCACACCCTTTTATCCTCTGTCTCCCCCCTCCTCATACGCTTTTATCCTGTGTCTCCCCCCTCCTCACACGCTTTTATCCTGTGTCTCCCCCCTCCCCACAAGCTTTTATCCGGTGTCTCCCCCGTCCTCACACGCTTTTATCCTGTGTCTCTCCCCTCCTCACACGCTTTAATCCTGTGTCTCCCCTCCTCCTCGCACGCTTTTATACTGTGTCTCCCCCCAGCCGACACGCTTTTATCCTGTGTCTCCCCCCTCCTCACACGCTTTTATCCTGTGTCTCCCCCCTCCTCACAAGCTTTTATCCTGTGTCTCCCCCCTCCTCACACGCTTTTATCCTGTCTCTCCCCCCTCCTCGCACGCTTTTATCCTGTGTCTCCCCCCTCCTCACAAGCTTTTATCCTGTGTCTCCCCCATCCTCACACATTTTTATTCTGTGACTCCCACCTCCTCACACGCTTTTATCCTGTGTCTCCCCCCTCCTCACACGCTTTTATCCTGTGTCTCCCCCCACCTCACACGCTTTTATCCTGTGTCTACCCCCTCCTCACACGCTTTTATCCTGTGTCTCCCCCTCCTCACACGCTTTTATGCTGTGTCTCCCCATTCCTCACACGCTTTAACCCTGTGGCTCCCCCCTCATCACACGTTTTTATCCTGTGTCTCCCCCCTCCTCACACGCTTTTATCCTGTGTCTCCCCCTTCCTCACACGCTTTTATCCTGTGTCTCCCCCCTCCTCACACGCTTTTATCCTGTGTCTCCCCCCTCCTCACACGCTTTAATCCTGTGTCTCCCCCCTCCTCACACGCTTTTATCCTGTGTCTCGCCCCTCTTCACCCGCTTGTATCCTGTGTCTCCCCCTCCTCACATGCTGTTATCCTGTGTCTACCCCCTCCTCACATGCTTTTATCCTGTTTCTCCCCCCTCCTCACACACTTTTATCCTGTGTCTCCCCCCTCCTCACACGCTTTTATCCTGTGTCTCCCCCCTCCTCACAGGCTTATATCCTGTGTTTCCCCCCTCCTCACACTTCTTTTATCCAGAGTCTCCCCCTCCTCACACGCTTTTATCCTGTATCTCCCCACTCCTCACACGCTTTTATCCTGTGTCTCCCCCCTCCTCACACGCTTTGATCTAGTGTCTCCCCCCTCCTCACACGCTTTTATACTCTGTCTCCCCCTTCCTCACACGCTTTTATCCTGTGTCTCCCCCCTCCTCACACGCTATTACCTTGTGTCTCCCCCCTCCTCACACGCTTTTATCCTGTGTCTCCCCCCTCCTCACACGCTTTTATTTTGTGTCTCCCCCCTCCTCACACGCTTTTATCCTGTGACTGCCCCTCCTCACACGCTATTATCCTGTGTCTCCCCCCTCTTCACACGCTTTTATCCTGTGTCTCCCCCCTCCTCACACGCTTTTATCCTGTGTCTCCCCCATCCTCACACGCTTTTATCCTGTGTCTCCCCCCTCCTCACACGCTTTTATCCTGTGTCTCCCCCTTCTCACACTCTTTTATCCTGTGTCTCCCCTTCCTCACACACTTTTATCCTGTGTCTCCCCCCTCCTCACACCCTTTTATCCTCTGTCTCCCCCCTCCTCATACGCTTTTATCCTGTGTCTCCCCCCTTCTCACACGCTTTTATCCTGTGTCTCCCCCCTCCCCACAAGCTTTTATCCGGTGTCTCCCCCGTCCTCACACGCTTTTATCCTGTGTCTCTCCCCTCCTCACAGGCTTTAATCCTGTGTCTCCCCTCCTCCTCGCACGCTTTTATACTGTGTCTCCCCCCAGCCGACACGCTTTTATCCTGTGTCTCCCCCCTCCTCACACGCTTTTATCCTGTGTCTCCCCCCTCCTCACACGCTTTTATCCTGTGTCTCCCCCCTCCTCACACGCTTTTATCCTGTGTCTCCCCCCTCCTCACACGCTTTTATCCTGTATCTCCCCCCTCCTCACACGCTTTTATCCTGTGTCTCCCCCCTCCTCACACGCTTTTATCCTGTGTCTCTCCCCTCCTCACACGCTTATATGCTGTGTCTCCCACCTCCTCACACACTTTTATACTGTGTCTCCCCCCTCCTCACACGCTTTTATACTGTGTCACCCCCCTCCTCACACGCTTTTTTCCTGTGTCTCCCCCCTCCTCACACGCTTTTATCCTGTGTCTCCCCCCTCCTCACACGCTTTTATCCTGTGTCTCCCCCCTCCTAACACGCTTTTATCCTGTGTCTCCCCCCTCCTCACACGCTTTTATCCTGTGTCTCCCCCCTCCTCACACGCTTTTATCCTGTGTCTCCCCCCTCCTCACACGCTTGTATCCTGTGTCTCCCACCTCCTCACACGCTTTTATCCTGTGTCTCCCCCTCCTCACATGCTTTTATCCTGTGTCTCCCGCCTCCTCACACGCTTTTATCCTGTGTCTCCCCCTCCTCACACGCTTTTATCCTGTGTTTCCCCACTCCTCACATGCTTTTATCCTGTGTCTCCCCCCTCCTCACACGCTTTTATCCTGTGTCTCCCCCCTGCTCACACACTTTTATCCTGTGTCTCCCCCCTCCTCACACACTTTTATCCTGTGTCTCCCCCCTCCTCACACGATTTTATCCTGTGTCCCCCCCTACACACACGCTTTTATCCTGTGTCTCCCCCTTCTCACAGGCTTTTATCCTGTGTCTCCCCCCTCCTCACACGCTTTTATCCTGTGTCTCGCCGCTCTTCACACACTTTTATCCTGTGATTCCCCCTCCTCACACGATTTTATCCTGTGTCCCCCCCTACACACACGCTTTCATCCTGTGTCTCCCCCCTTCTCACAGGCTTTTATCCTGTGTCTCTCCCCTCCTCACACGCTTTTATCCTGTGTCTCCCCCCTCCTCACACGCTTTTATCCTGTGTCTCCCCCCTCCTCACGCTTTTATCCTGTGACTCCCCCTCCTCACACGCTTTTATCCTGTTCGTCCCCCCTCCTCACACGCTTTTCTCCTGTGCGTCCCCCCTCCTCACACGCTTTTATCCTGTGCGTCCCCCCTCCTCACACGCTTTTCTCCTGTGCGTCCCCCCTCCTCACACGCTTTTATGCTGTGTTTCCCCCTCCTCACACACTTTTATACTGTGTCTCCCCCCTTTTCACACACTTTTATCCTGTGATTCCCCCTCCTCACACGCTTTTATCCTGTGTCTCCCCCCCTTCTCACAGGCTTTTATCCTGTGTCTCTCCCTCCTCACACGCTTTTATCCTGTGTCTCCCCCCTCCTCACACGCTTTTATCCTGTGACTCCCCCTCCTCACACGCTTTTATCCTGTGCGTCCCCCCTCCTCACACGCTTTTATCCTGTGCGTCCCCCCTTCTCACACGCTTTTATCCTGTGACCCCCCCTCCTCACACGCTTTTATCCTGTGTCTCCCCCCTCCTCACACACTTTTATCCTGTGTCTCCACCCTCCTCACACAATTTTATCCTGTGTTTCCCCCCCTCCTCACGCCCTTTTATCCTGCGTCCCCCCCCTCCTCACCCGCTTTTATCCTGTGTCTCCCCCTCCTCACACACTTTTAACCTGTGTCTCCCCCTCCTCACACACTTTTATACTGTGTCTCCCCCCTCCTCACGCCCTTTTATCCTGTGTCTCCCCGCTCCTCACACGCTTTTATCCTGTGTCTCCCCCTCCTCACACGCTTTTATCCTGTGTCTCCCCCCTCCTCACACACTTTTATCCTCTGTCTCCCCCCTCCTCACACGCTTTTATCCTGTGTCTCCCCCCTCCTCACATGCTTTTATCCTGTTTCTCCCCCCTCCTCACACGCTTTTATCCTGTATCTCCCCCCTCCTCACACGCTTTAAACCTGTGTCTCCCCCCTCATCACACGCTTTATCCTGTGTCTCCCCCTCCTCACACGCTATTATCCTGTGTCTCCCCCCTCCTCACACGCATTTATCCTGTGTCTGCCCCCTCCTCACACGCTTTTATCCTGTGTCTCCCCCCTCCTCTCACGCTTTTATCCTCTGTCTCCCCCCTCCTCACACGATTTTATCCAGTGCCTCCCCCTTCCTCTCATGCTTTTATCCTGTGTCTCCCCCCTCCTCACACGCTTTTATCCAGTGTCTCCCGCCTCCTCACACGCCTTCATCCTGTGTCTCCCCCCTCCTCACACGCTTTTATCATGTGTCTCCCCCCTCCTCACACGCTTTTATCCTCTGTCTACCCCCTCCTCACATGCTTTTATCCTGTGTCTCCCCACTCCTCACACACTTTTATCCTGTGTCTCCCCGCTCCTCACACGCTTTTATCCTGTGTCTCCCACCTCCTCACACGCTTTTATCCTGTGTCTCCCCGCCTCCTCACACGCTTTTATCCTGTGTCTCCCCCCTCCTCACACGCTTTTATCGTGTGTCTCCCCCCTCCTCACACGCTTTTATCCTGTGTCTCCCCCCTCCTCACATGCTTTTATCCTGTGTAACCCCCCTCCTCACACGCTATTATCCTTTGTCTCCCCCCTCCTCACACGCCTTTATCCTGTGTCTCCCCCCTCCTCACACGCTTTTATCCTGTGTCTCCCCGCTCCTCACACGCTTTTATCCTCTGTCTACCCCCTCCTCACATGCTTTTATCCTGTGTCTCCCCACTCCTCACACGCTTTTATCCTGTGTCTCGCCCCTCCTCACACGCTTTTATCCTGTGTCTCCCCCTCCTCACATGCTTTTATCCTGTGTCTCCCCCCTCCTCACACGCTTTTATACTGTGTCTACCCCCTCCTCACATGCTTTTATCCTGTGTCTCCCCCCTCCTCACACACTTTTATCCTCTGTCTCCCCCCCTCCTCACACGCTTTTATCCTGTGTCTCCCCCTCCTCACACGCTTTTATCCTGTGTCTCCACCCTCCTCACAAGCTTTTATCCTGTGTCTCCCCCCCTCCTCACACATTTTTATCCTGTGTCTCCCCCTCCTCACAGGCTTTTATCCTGTGTCACCCCCCTCCTAACACGATTTTATCCTGTGTCTCCCCCCTCCTCACACGCTTTTATCCTGTGTTTCCCCCTCCTCACACGCTTTTATCCTGTGTCTCCCCCCTCCTCACAAGCCTTTACCCTGTGTCTCCCCCCTCCTCACACGCTTTAATCCTGTGTCTCCCCCTCCTCACACTCTTTTATCCTGTGTCTCCCCCCTCCTCACAAGCTCTTATCCTGTGTCTCCCCCCTCCTCACCCACTTTTATCCTCTGTCTCCCCCCTCCTCACACGCTTTTATACTGTGTCTTCCCCCTCCTCACACGCTTTTATCCTGTTTCTCTCCCCTCCTCACATGCTTTTATCCTGTTTCTCCCCCCTCCTCACACGCTTTAATCCTGTGACTCCCCCCTCCTCACACGCTTTTATCCTGTGTCTCCCCCTCCTCACACGCTTTTATCCTGTGTCTCCCCCCTCCTCACAAGCTTTTACCCTGTGTCTCCCCCCTCCTCACACGCATTTATCCTCTGTCTCCCCCCTCCTCACACGATTTTATCCAGTGTCTCCCACCTCCTCACACGCCTTTATCCTGTGTCTCCCCCCTCCTCACACGCTTTTATCCTGTGTCTCCCCCCTCCTCACACGCTTTTATCCTGTGTCTCCCCCCTCCTCACACGATTTTAACCTGTGTCTCCTTCCTCCTCACACGCTTTGATCCAGTGTCGGCCCCCTCCTCACACACTTTTATCCTGTGTCTCCCCCCTCCTCACACGCTTTTATCCTGTGTCTCCCCCCTCCTCACACGCTTTTATCCTGTGTCTCCCCCCTCCTCACACACTTTTCTCCTGTGTCTCCCCCCTCCTCACACGCTTTTATACTGTGTCTCCCCTCTCCTCACATGCATTTATCCTGTGTCTCCCCCCTCCTCACACGCTTTTATCCTCTGTCTACCCCCTCCTCACACGCTTTTATCCTGTTTCTCCCCCCTCCTCACATGCTTTTATCCTGTGTCTCCCCCCTCCTCACACGCTATTATCCTTTGTCTCCCCCCTCCTCACACGCTTTTATCGTGTGTCTCCCCACTCCTCACACACGTTTATACTGTGTCTCCCCCCTCCTCACACACTTTTATCCTGTGTCTCCCCCCTCCTCACGCGCTTTTATCCTGTGTCTCCACCCTCCTCACAAGCTTTTATCCTGTGCCTCCCCCCTCCTCACACACTTTTATCCTGTGGCTCCCCCTCCTCACACGCTTTTATCCTGTGTCTCCCCCCTCCTCACACGCTTTTATCCTGTGTCTCCCCCCTCCTCACACGCTTTTATCCTGTGTATCCCCCCTCCTCACACACTTTTATCCTGTGTCTCCCCCCTCCTCACACGCTTTCATCCTGTGTCTCCCCCCTCCTCACACGCTTTTATCCTGTGTCTCCCCCCTCCTCACACGCTTTTATCCTGTGTCTCCCCCCTCCTCACACACTTTTATACTGAGTCTCCACCCTCCTCACACGCTTTTATCCTGTGTCTCCCCCCTCCTCACACACTTTTATACTGTGTCTCCCCCCCTCCTCACACGCTTTTATCCTGTGTCTCCCCCCTCCTCACATGCTTTTATCCTGTGTCTCCCCCCTCCTCACACGCTATTATCCTTTGTCTACCCCCTCCTCACACGCTTTTATCGTGTGTCTCCCCACTCCTCACACACGTTTATACTGTGTCTCCCCCCTCCTCACACACTTTTATCCTGTGTCTCCCCCCTCCTCACGCGCTTTTATCCTGTGTCTCCACCCTCCTCACAAGCTTTTATCCTGTGTCTCCCCCCTCCTCACACACTTTTATCCTGTGGCTCCCCCTCCTCACACGCTTTTATCCTGTGTCTCCCCCCTCCTCACACGCTTTTATCCTGTGTCTCCCCCCTCCTCACACGCTTTTATCCTGTCTCTCCCCCCTCCTCGCACGCTTTTATCCTGTGTCTCCCCCTCCTCACAAGCTTTTATCCTGTGTCTCCCCCATCCTCACACATTTTTATTCTGTGACTCCCACCCTCCTCACACCGCTTTTATCCTGTGTCTCCCCCCTCCTCACACGCTTTTATCCTGTGTCTCCCCCCACCTCACCACGCTTTTATCCTGTGTCTACCCCCTCCTCACACGCTTTTATCCTGTGTCTCCCCCCTCCTCACACGCTTTTATGCTGTGTCTCCCCATTCCTCACACGCTTTAACCCTGTGGCTCCCCCCTCATCACACGTTTTTATCCTGTGTCTCCCCCCTCCTCACACGCTTTTATCCTGTGTCTCCCCCTTCCTCACACGCTTTTATCCTGTGTCTCCCCCCTCCTCACACGCTTTTATCCTGTGTCTCCCCCCTCCTCACACGCTTTAATCCTGTGTCTCGCCCCTCTTCACACGCTTGTATCCTGTGTCTCCCCCTCCTCACATGCTGTTATCCTGTGTCTACCCCCTCCTCACATGCTTTTATCCTGTTTCTCCCCCCTCCTCACACACTTTTATCCTGTGTCTCCCCCCTCCTCACACGCTTTTATCCTGTGTCTCCCCCCTCCTCACAGGCTTATATCCTGTGTTTCCCCCCTCCTCACACGCTTTTATCCAGAGTCTCCCCCTCCTCACACGCTTTTATCCTGTATCTCCCCACTCCTCACACGCTTTTATCCTGTGTCTCCCCCCTCCTCACACGCTTTGATCTAGTGTCTCCCCCCTCCTCACACGCTTTTATACTCTGTCTCCCCCTTCCTCACACGCTTTTATCCTGTGTCTCCCCCCTCCTCACACGCTATTACCTTGTGTCTCCCCCCTCCTCACACGCTTTTATCCTGTGTCTCCCCCCTCCTCACACGCTTTTATTTTGTGTCTCCCCCCTCCTCACACGCTTTTATCCTGTGACTGCCCCTCCTCACACGCTATTATCCTGTGTCTCCCCCCTCTTCACACGCTTTTATCCTGTGTCTCCCCCCTCCTCACACGCTTTTATCCTGTGTCTCCCCCATCCTCACACGCTTTTATCCTGTGTCTCCCCCCTCCTCACACGCTTTTATCCTTTGTCTCCCCCTTCTCACACTCTTTTATCCTGTGTCTCCCCTTCCTCACACACTTTTATCCTGTGTCTCCCCCCTCCTCACACCCTTTTATCCTCTGTCTCCCCCCTCCTCATACGCTTTTATCCTGTGTCTCCCCCCTCCTCACACGCTTTTATCCTGTGTCTCCCCCCTCCCCACAAGCTTTTATCCGGTGTCTCCCCCGTCCTCACACGCTTTTATCCTGTGTCTCTCCCCTCCTCACCACGCTTTAATCCTGTGTCTCCCCTCCTCCTCGCACGCTTTTATACTGTGTCTCCCCCCAGCCGACACGCTTTTATCCTGTGTCTCCCCCCTCCTCACACGCTTTTATCCTGTGTCTCCCCCCTCCTCACAAGCTTTTATCCTGTGTCTCCCCCCTCCTCACACGCTTTTATCCTGTCTCTCCCCCCTCCTCGCACGCTTTTATCCTGTGTCTCCCCCCTCCTCACAAGCTTTTATCCTGTGTCTCCCCCATCCTCACACATTTTTATTCTGTGACTCCCACCTCCTCACACGCTTTTATCCTGTGTCTCCCCCCTCCTCACACGCTTTTATCCTGTGTCTCCCCCCACCTCACACGCTTTTATCCTGTGTCTACCCCCTCCTCACACGCTTTTATCCTGTGTCTCCCCCCTCCTCACACGCTTTTATGCTGTGTCTCCCCATTCCTCACACGCTTTAACCCTGTGGCTCCCCCCTCATCACACGTTTTTATCCTGTGTCTCCCCCCTCCTCACACGCTTTTATCCTGTGTCTCCCCCTTCCTCACACGCTTTTATCCTGTGTCTCCCCCCTCCTCACACGCTTTTATCCTGTGTCTCCCCCCTCCTCACACGCTTTAATCCTGTGTCTCCCCCCTCCTCACACGCTTTTATCCTGTGTCTCGCCCCCTCTTCACCCGCTTGTATCCTGTGTCTCCCCCTCCTCACATGCTGTTATCCTGTGTCTACCCCCTCCTCACATGCTTTTATCCTGTTTCTCCCCCCTCCTCACACACTTTTATCCTGTGTCTCCCCCCTCCTCACACGCTTTTATCCTGTGTCTCCCCCCTCCTCACAGGCTTATATCCTGTGTTTCCCCCCTCCTCACACTTCTTTTATCCAGAGTCTCCCCCTCCTCACACGCTTTTATCCTGTATCTCCCCACTCCTCACACGCTTTTATCCTGTGTCTCCCCCCTCCTCACACGCTTTGATCTAGTGTCTCCCCCCTCCTCACACGCTTTTATACTCTGTCTCCCCCTTCCTCACACGCTTTTATCCTGTGTCTCCCCCCTCCTCACACGCTATTACCTTGTGTCTCCCCCCTCCTCACACGCTTTTATCCTGTGTCTCCCCCCTCCTCACACGCTTTTATTTTGTGTCTCCCCCCTCCTCACACGCTTTTATCCTGTGACTGCCCCTCCTCACACGCTATTATCCTGTGTCTCCCCCCTCTTCACACGCTTTTATCCTGTGTCTCCCCCCTCCTCACACGCTTTTATCCTGTGTCTCCCCCATCCTCACACGCTTTTATCCTGTGTCTCCCCCCTCCTCACACGCTTTTATCCTGTGTCTCCCCCTTCTCACACTCTTTTATCCTGTGTCTCCCCTTCCTCACACACTTTTATCCTGTGTCTCCCCCCTCCTCACACCCTTTTATCCTCTGTCTCCCCCCTCCTCATACGCTTTTATCCTGTGTCTCCCCCCTTCTCACACGCTTTTATCCTGTGTCTCCCCCCTCCCCACAAGCTTTTATCCGGTGTCTCCCCCGTCCTCACACGCTTTTATCCTGTGTCTCTCCCCTCCTCACAGGCTTTAATCCTGTGTCTCCCCCTCCTCCTCGCACGCTTTTATACTGTGTCTCCCCCCAGCCGACACGCTTTTATCCTGTGTCTCCCCCCTCCTCACACGCTTTTATCCTGTGTCTCCCCCCTCCTCACACGCTTTTATCCTGTGTCTCCCCCCTCCTCACACGCTTTTATCCTGTGTCTCCCCCCTCCTCACACGCTTTTATCCTGTATCTCCCCCCTCCTCACACGCTTTTATCCTGTGTCTCCCCCCTCCTCACACGCTTTTATCCTGTGTCTCTCCCCTCCTCACACGCTTATATGCTGTGTCTCCCACCTCCTCACACACTTTTATACTGTGTCTCCCCCCTCCTCACACGCTTTTATACTGTGTCACCCCCCTCCTCACACGCTTTTTTCCTGTGTCTCCCCCCTCCTCACAACGCTTTTATCCTGTGTCTCCCCCCTCCTCACACGCTTTTATCCTGTGTCTCCCCCCTCCTAACACGCTTTTATCCTGTGTCTCCCCCTCCTCACACGCTTTTATCCTGTGTCTCCCCCCTCCTCACACGCTTTAATCCTGTGTCTCCCCCCTCCTCACAAGCTTTTATCCTGTGTCTCCCCCATCCTCACACATTTTTATTCTGTGACTCCCACCTCCTCACACGCTTTTATCCTGTGTCTCCCCCCTCCTCACACGCTTTTATCCTGTGTCTCCCCCCACCTCACACGCTTTTATCCCGTGTCTACCCCCTCCTCACACGCTTTTATCCTGTGTCTCCCCCCTCCTCACACGCTTTTATGCTGTGTCTCCCCATTCCTCACACGCTTTAACCCTGTGGCTCCCCCCTCATCACACGTTTTTATCCTGTGTCTCCCCCCTCCTCACACGCTTTTATCCTGTGTCTCCCCCTTCCTCACACGCTTTTATCCTGTGTCTCCCCCCTCCTCACACGCTTTTATCCTGTGTCTCCCCCCTCCTCACACGCTTTAATCCTGTGTCTCGCCCCTCTTCACACGCTTGTATCCTGTGTCTCCCCCTCCTCACATGCTGTTATCCTGTGTCTACCCCCTCCTCACATGCTTTTATCCTGTTTCTCCCCCCTCCTCACACACTTTTATCCTGTGTCTCCCCCCTCCTCACACGCTTTTATCCTGTGTCTCCCCCCTCCTCACAGGCTTATATCCTGTGTTTCCCCCCTCCTCACACGCTTTTATCCAGAGTCTCCCCCTCCTCACACGCTTTTATCCTGTATCTCCCCACTCCTCACACGCTTTTATCCTGTGTCTCCCCCCTCCTCACACGCTTTGATCTAGTGTCTCCCCCCTCCTCACACGCTTTTATACTCTGTCTCCCCCTTCCTCACACGCTTTTATCCTGTGTCTCCCCCCTCCTCACACGCTATTACCTTGTGTCTCCCCCCTCCTCACACGCTTTTATCCTGTGTCTCCCCCCTCCTCACACGCTTTTATTTTGTGTCTCCCCCCTCCTCACACGCTTTTATCCTGTGACTGCCCCTCCTCACACGCTATTATCCTGTGTCTCCCCCCTCTTCACACGCTTTTATCCTGTGTCTCCCCCCTCCTCACACGCTTTTATCCTGTGTCTCCCCCATCCTCACACGCTTTTATCCTGTGTCTCCCCCCTCCTCACACGCTTTTATCCTGTGTCTCCCCCTTCTCACACTCTTTTATCCTGTGTCTCCCCTTCCTCACACACTTTTATCCTGTGTCTCCCCCCTCCTCACACCCTTTTATCCTCTGTCTCCCCCCTCCTCATACGCTTTTATCCTGTGTCTCCCCCCTCCTCACACGCTTTTATCCTGTGTCTCCCCCCTCCCCACAAGCTTTTATCCGGTGTCTCCCCCGTCCTCACACGCTTTTATCCTGTGTCTCTCCCCTCCTCACACGCTTTAATCCTGTGTCTCCCCTCCTCCTCGCACGCTTTTATACTGTGTCTCCCCCCAGCCGACACGCTTTTATCCTGTGTCTCCCCCCTCCTCACACGCTTTTATCCTGTGTCTCCCCCCTCCTCACACGCTTTTATCCTGTGTCTCCCCCCTCCACACACGCTTTTATCCTGTCTCTCCCCCCTCCTCGCACGCTTTTATCCTGTGTCTCCCCCCTCCTCACAAGCTTTTATCCTGTGTCTCCCCCATCCTCACACATTTTTATTCTGTGACTCCCACCTCCTCACACGCTTTTATCCTGTGTCTCCCCCCTCCTCACACGCTTTTATCCTGTGTCTCCCCCCTCCTCACACCCTTTTATCCTCTGTCTCCCCCCTCCTCATACGCTTTTATCCTGTGTCTCCCCCCTTCTCACACGCTTTTATCCTGTGTCTCCCCCCTCCCCACAAGCTTTTATCCGGTGTCTCCCCCGTCCTCACACGCTTTTATCCTGTGTCTCTCCCCTCCTCACAGGCTTTAATCCTGTGTCTCCCCTCCTCCTCACACGCTTTTATACTGTGTCTCCCCCCAGCCGACACGCTTTTATCCTGTGTCTCCCCCCCTCCTCACACGCTTTTATCCTGTGTCTCCCCCCCTCCTCACACGCTTTTATCCTGTGTCTCCCCCCTCCTCACACGCTTTTATCCTGTGTCTCCCCCCTCCTCACACGCTTTTATCCTGTATCTCCCCCCTCCTCACACGCTTTTATCCTGTGTCTCTCCCCTCCTCACACGCTTATATGCTGTGTCTCCCACCTCCTCACACACTTTTATACTGTGTCTCCCCCCTCCTCACACGCTTTTATACTGTGTCACCCCCCTCCTCACACGCTTTTTTCCTGTGTCTCCCCCCTCCTCACACGCTTTTATCCTGTGTCTCCCCCCTCCTCACACGCTTTTATCCTGTGTCTCCCCCCTCCTAACACGCTTTTATCCTGTGTCTCCCCCCTCCTCACACGCTTTTATCCTGTGTCTCCCCCCTCCTCACACGCTTTAATCCTGTGTCTCCCCCCTCCTCACAAGCTTTTATCCTGTGTCTCCCCCATCCTCACACATTTTTATTCTGTGACTCCCACCTCCTCAGACGCTTTTATCCTGTGTCTCCCCCCTCCTCACACGCTTTTATCCTGTGTC
>JANJGN010003036.1:0-52595 GCA_026770705.1 Isurus oxyrinchus
CAACCTCTCCTCATAAGAAAATCCCTCCATACCCGGGATCAACCTAGTGAACCTTCTCTGGACTGCCTCCAATGCCAGTATATCTATCCTTAGATAAGGGGACCTCATTGAACCTATAAGGTTCTGAGGGGTTTGACAGGGTGGACGCTGACAGCTTGTTACCACTGGTTGGGGGAGTCTAAAACACGAGGGGGGGGGTGGCGGGGGGTGGTGCACAGTCTTGGATAAAGGGGGCCGATCATGTAGGCCCGAGATGAGGAGAAATTTCTTCACTCAACGGGTAGAGAATCTTTGGAATTCTCTACCCCAGAGGGTGTGGACACTCCATCGTTGAATATATTTAAAGCTGGGGCTAGACAGGTTTTTGGTGTCTCAGGGAATCAAGGGATATGGGGAGTAGGCAGCAAGTAGAGTTGAAGCCCAAGGTCAGCCATGGTTGCATTGAATGGCGGAGCAGGCTTGATGGGCCGAATGGGCTGTACTCCTGCTCCTATTTCTTGTGCTCTTGAAGTTTTTCTTGGAAGTTTATGGCTTGCATCTTCCTCTGAGATTTGAGTTTACCTCATTGTTCCAACTCTCCCCCTCTCCCCCTCGACCCCCTCTCCCCCTCTCGACCTCTCTCCCCCTCTCCCCCCCTCTCGCCCCTCTCCTCTCTCCTCTCTCCCTCCCTCTCCCCCCCTCTCTCTCTCCCCCTCTCTCTCTCTCCCCCCCTCTCTCTCTCTCCCCTCTTCCCCCTCTCTCCTCCTCTCTCTCTCTCTCTCTCTCTCTCTCCCTCTCTCCTCCCCCTCTCCCCCTCTTCCCCACCGCACCCCCCCCCCTCTCTCTCTCTCTCTCTCCGTTTTATTGGACGCTGGAACCAGCATTTTCCTCTTGTCTGGCTGAATGAGTGACCCTGTTTCCCAATTCCATTCGGTAGCTCCAAGAGACCAGCAACAAGAGCCTGCATTTCTGTAGCACCTTGAACATAGGGTATTGTCCCAAGGTGCTTCACAGGAATGTCTCTGTCCTGGGCAATAGCCTCAATGGAGGATCTCGTGGTTATTGGTGGAATGGCATCTTAACTTGTCCCTCTGCACAAAATCTTAACCCCTCCCTAATGAGACAGAGGCTACATCACAAGCCATTCGGCCCCATCTGCTGGTGTTTATGCTCCCCACCAGCCTCCTCCCACCCCCCTCTTCAGATCTCACCCCATCAGCATATCCTTCTATCCCTTTCTCCCTCATGTGATTATCCACCTTCCCCTTAAATGTCTCTGCACTATTCACCTCAACCGCTCCCTGTGGTAGCGAGTTCCACATTCTCACCCCTCTCTGGGTAAAGAAGTTCCTCCCGACTGATGGGTTTATTAGTGACTGTTTATCACCCCTCAGATCATAAGCTCATGAGGAGACGGTAGCATAGTGATAATGTCGCTGGACTAGTGACCCAGAGACTCTGGGGGATACAGGTTCAAATCCCACCATGGCAGCCAATGGAATTTAAGTTCAAATGATAAAATCGGGAATCGAAAGCTAATCTCAGTAACGGTGACCATGAAACTATCGTCAATTATCATTAAAAAAAAAAACCCCATCTGGTTTCACTACTGCCCCTTGAAGGCAGGAAACCTGCCTTCCTTACCCGGTTGGGCCTACATGTGACTCCAGACCCACAGCCCATCTGGTTGACTCTTAACCGCCCCTCCGAAATGGCCTAGCAAGCCCACTCAGTTCAAGGGCAAATAGGGATGGGCAATAAATGCTGGCTTTGCCAACGTCCCATAAAAGAATAAAGGAAACAATAAAGCTGGTAAGAAATTAGGAGCAGTAGAGGCTATTCGGCCCTCTCGAGCCTGCTCTGCCACTCGATAAGATTAAGGCCGGTCTCCTGGTCGTGGTCTCTACTCCACTTTGCTGCCTGGGTCACCAGTCCAGCGACATTATCACTATGTCACCATCTCCCCATGATCTGAGGGGCGATAAATAGTCACTAATAAACCCCTCAGGGAATTCGGGAGAAACTTCTTTACCCCCATGTGGAACTCGCTACCACAGGGAGCGGTTGAGGTGAATAGTGCAGAGACATTTAAGGGGAAGGTGGATAACCATATGAGGGAGAAAGGGATAGAAGGATATGCTGATGGGGTGAGATCTGAAGAGAGGGGGGGTGTTGTGGGAGGAGGCTGGTGGGGAGCATAAACACCAGCATGGAGCGGATGGGCCGAATGGCCTGTGATGTGACTCCCTTGTGTGCCAAACATCTGTTCAAGTCGGCCTCGAATGTGTTCAATGAGCCAGCCTCCGCTGCTCGCTGGGGTAGAGATTTCCGCAGACTGACAACACTCTGAGAGAAGGAATTCTCCAAATCTGCCTCGTGTGGGAGACCCCCATATGTTTAAACGGCACCCACTAGTCCCAGACTCCACAACCCAGCGGGCATGGTTTCTCTCCATCGCCCCCCCCAACCCCCACCGACCTCCCGCCTGTTCCCCCTTAATATCTTGGATGGTATTTTTAATCGTGTCCTTTAGGGAGGGAAACCTGCCAGACATTGCCTGCCCAGGGCCTGCACGTGACTCCTAGCCCACGCCAACCTGACCCACTGTCCCCCCTCCCCTCAGAGTGACCCAGCGAGACACTCTGTGGCCTCAGAGCTGCAGCCAGTTTGAAGGACCCCAGTGCCGCCCCTCCCAGGGAAACTAGGGGTGGGGCCTTGCCCACATGGCAACTAAACACATCAAGGCGCGAGCGGGGTGAGGTGAGGAAGGGTGTCGGGGCCCCTGTGTCCCTCCTATCTGCTGTAATGCTCTGCTCCCTCTCCCCTCAGACCCTGATCCTTACGTGGAGATCAGCAGCGAGGGAACCAAAGTGAAATCCAAGGTGCATAAGTCAAACTGTAGCCCCGACTTTGACCTGAAGGGATTGTTCTACAGGAAAAATGAGATGAAGCCCATTAAAGTTCAGGTGTGTGTCGTACTGTTCATTGGCCTGGGATCGTTTCAAAGTGGGGAGGTTGTCATTAATTGTGGTGCATTCAAAGCCTAACCTGGGAAGGTATTTTCACTGGGCACAGTGTCTCTGGGCACTGATCATCATTGGGTACTGTGTCTCTGGGCACTGCTTCTCACTGTTTTCAGTGTGTCTGAACACTGGCTCTTACTGTGTACAGTGTGTCTGAGCACTGACTCTCACTGTATACAGCATGTCTGAGCACTGGCTCTCACAGTGTGCAGTGTGTCTGAGCACTGACTCTCACTGTATACAGCATGTCTGAACACTGGCTCTTACTGTGTACAGTGTGTCTGAGCACTGACTCTCACTATGTACAGTGTATCTAAGCACTGGCTCTCGCTGTGTACAGTGTGTTTGAGCACTGGCTGTCACTGTATACTGTGTGTCTGAGCACTGGCTCTCACTGTATACTGTGTGTCTGAGCACTGGCTCTCACTGTGTACAGTGTGTCTGAACATTGGCTCTTACTGTGTACAGTGTGTCTGAGCACTGGCACTCATTGTATACAGTGTGTCTGAGCACTGGCTCTCACTGTATACAGTGTGTCTGAGCACTGGCTCTCACTGTATACAGTGTGTCTGAGCACTGGCTCTCACTGTATACAGTGTGTCTGAGCACTGACTCCCACAGTGTCTCTGGGCACTGACTCTCACTGTGTACAGTGTCTCTGGGCACTGAACCTCACTGTATACAGTGTCTCTGGGCACTGACCCTCACTGTATACCGTGTCTCTGGGCACTGACTCTCGCTGTGTACAGTGTCTCTGGGCACTGACCCTCACTGTATACAGTGTCTCTGGGCACTGACTCTCACTGTGTACAGTGTCTCTGGGCACTGAACCTCACTGTATACAGTGTCTCTGGGCACTGACCCTCACTGTATACAGTGTCTCTGGGCAATGACTCTCGCTGTGTACAGTGTCTCTGGGTACTGACTTTCACAATGGACAGTCTCTGTGAGCACTGGCTCTCACCGGGGTACAGTGATTCTGAGCATTGTCTCTCACTGGGGTATAGGCTCTGTGGGCAGTGACTCTCCACGTTGATGGGTCTCTGAACGTAATCTCTGAATGTCTGTCGATTAAGATCGCCCCCTGGACTGAAACCTTATTTCCCTCTCTCCTCCTCATGCTCCCAGGTTTGGTCAAGCGGTTTCCTGAGAGACGTGTTCCTGGGACAGGTGACCATTGGAGCAGGCCAGAACGAGAGCGGCTCGAGCTGTGTCCTGCAGCTCCTGGATAAGTCCGGCAGGCAGTACAAGCCTGGCTCCCTCCTCATTGAAGTCTCTTCCAGTGATGACCTCACCGCCTTGTGATGTACTGTCCCTGCGGGAAGCCTGTCACAGTTGATCAGTTCAGTGAGTGCGGCTCCTTCCTCCTCCCCATCTCGGGGTGAAGTGAGGGTCTGACAGGATCGAAACTGGCGCCGTTTCTCCCTCAAATGACTCAGTGATATCTGAATGGGGGGGGTGTGTGGGGAGGGGACTCAAGGTCGATTCCTACTTGGCGAGCGATTGACCTTTACCCTGGGACCCCTACCGCAAAGCTGACAGCCATTGTGTGGGGGTTGGAGGGGGGGAGGGGATTAGGTTTGGAGGGGCGGGATTGGGTTGGGTTGCGATGCCTCCCCAGGTCGACCGACCGCCTGCTTTCGTGGCTGAGGAATGGCCTCCCTCAGA
Organism: Isurus oxyrinchus; assembly: GCA_026770705.1. Classification (NCBI taxonomy): domain Eukaryota; kingdom Metazoa; phylum Chordata; class Chondrichthyes; order Lamniformes; family Lamnidae; genus Isurus; species Isurus oxyrinchus. The sequence continues at coordinate 4,671 of JANJGN010003036.1, forward strand.
GGGTCTTTGTGCTTTCAGGACCGGCGAGGGTTAAATGCGGATGCACGACCCTCCTGTTTCCGTTGGGATTCTGTCACCGACAGTGTTGCACCCCCACCACCCCACACCACCCCCCCCCCCCACCCGCCCCCCCACACACACACACACACACACGTGTACACACAACGCACCACCCCCACCCCCTGCGCAACACAGAGCAATGACGGCTGAAGATTTGCACTGCACATGCAAGCTTGCTATTATAACTCCAGCTATTGCTTTTAAAGATGAGGGTCTCCCCCTCTCCACTCCTTGCAGGACCCTGACAGAGGGGCCCTACTGCCCACCAAGGCAGCTACGCCGACACCAGCTCGGGTGCAGCTCCCCCTGACGAGCAAGGAGGCGCAGGGTGAGTTGTCATAGGCATGGCCAACAGATGGCGTGAGAGAGCCTCACTTTTGTTATTCCTCCTCCTCAGCTGCAGGGGGCACCAGATCTCCTGTCGAGAGCGAACTTGCATTTCTCTAGCGCCTTTGTCGACCTCAGGGCATCCCAAAGCGCGTTACAGCCAATGAAGTTGTTTCTTTTTATTTTTTTCAAAGTGTGATCGATGTTGTGACGTGGGAAACAGCCACAGCCAATTTGCGCACAGCAAGCTCCCACCAACAGCAAAGTGATAGTATACCAGATAATCTGCTTTCAGTGATGTTGGCTGAGGGATAAATATTGGCCCCAGGACACCGGGGAGAACTCCCCCCTGCTCTTGTAAGGGAGGGAGTGCAACACCGTCGGAGGTGCTGTCTTTCGGGTGAGATGTTAAACCGAGGCTCAGCCTACCCTCTCAGGTGAAAGATCCCACAGCCGCTATTTCAAAGTAGAGCTAGGGAAGGGGCTGGGTGAGGGGGGCATTCTCCCCACTGTCCTGGGGCCAACATTTACCCCTCAATCAACATCTCTTAAAAACAGAAAATCTTGTTCATTCTCACGTTGCTGGTTGTGGGAGCTTGCTGTGCGCAAATTGGCTCCTACGTTATGACAGTGACCACACTCCAGAGAGAAAAGCCTCACTTTGGAGGATCCTGAGGTTGTGACAGGCATTATCTAAACGCAAGCCTTTCTTTTCTCTCCGAGAGGCTGGACGGGGCCTCATCCATCCGAAAGGGCAGCAGCTACAACAGTGCAGCACTCCCTTGGTGGTGCACTGCAGTGATGGCCTTGGTTCTCAAGTCCCTGGAGTGGGACTTGACCCCCACGACCTCCGCACTTGCGGGTAAGTGTGCTAAACCTACCGAGCCACGGTCTGAAGTCTGACTTCACTTCCCCACCTGGGGAATTTTTAAAAAAAAAATAAATTCACGGGATGTGGGTATTGCGGGTAAGGCCAGCGTTTGTTGCCCATCCCTAATCGCCCTTGGACTGAGCGGCCACTTCAGAGGGGGCAGTTAAGAGTCAACCACGTCGCAGTGGGTCTGGAGTCACGTGTAGGCCTAGACCGGGTCAGGACAGCCGATTCCCTTCCCCTAAAGAGTCAACCACGTTGCAGTGGGTCTGGAGTCACGTGTAGGCCAGACCGGGTAAGGACAGCCGATTCCCTTCCCCTAAAGGGGGACATTAGTGAAACCAGATGGGGTTGTTTTTGTTTTACCTTTTACAACAATCACTGATCATTGCCATGGTCAGCATTACTGAGACCAGCTTTCGGTTCCAGATTTCATTTAAATCGGGTTGAAATTCCACCGGCCGCACCGGTGGGATTCGAGCCCATCACCTCGGGGCATTAGCCTTGGTGGGGGCGGGGCCGGGGGCGGGGGGGTGGGGGGTGGGGTGGTGGGGTGTGGGCCTGGGTTAACGTGTCCACCGTGACGTTCCCAGCGCCTCCCCACCCTCTGTGCCTGCGGCTGGTAGAAGTTCAAAAGGTTTCTGAGGTGTGATGAGGGCAAAGCGCCCCCACCCCACACCCCCCCCCCCCCCCCCCCCCCCCCCCCAAAAATTTTAGTGACCGTGACAGAAATGTTGGCCATTTGGTCAGCCACCCACAGCTGGGTAATGGGCACCCTGGTGTTGTCCTGGTGGGGGTGGGGGAGGGGGGGGGGGGGTGGGGATGGGGTGGGGGGAGGGGGGTTGTGTGGGGGTGGGGAGGGGGCCACACACTGTGGGGTGCTCACTTCCTCCCCCACCCCCGCCCCGCCCCCCCCCACCACCACTTTCGTAGTTAATTTCGTAGTTAATGAAATAAAATCATTTTTAACGGCAGCATCTTTTGGCTTTTGTTAGCTCGCAACAATCCCGAGCGGGAGCTGGTCAGGGCCTGGGCTGGAGCGCTGGGCCAAATCTTCCGGCCACCACACTTTTCGAAGGACGTCCTTTTCCTTCGTCTTCTGAGGGGGGATGTGAGAGCATTTTGCTGCCCATCCCCTATTTCAGTGGGGTGGGTGGGGGAGGGGGGCAGTTGCTGAGGGCCTGGAGTCACGTGTAGGCCCAGACCAGGTAAGGGCCGCAGATTTCCTTCCCCTCCAGGACTTTAAGTGAACCAGATTGCGGGGGGTGGGGGTGGTTGGTTGTGGGGGGGAGGTTGTTTTTTTTTTTAAACGACCCTGCTCTGCAGGGGGAGTCAGACGGACCGGGAAACGTTAGCTCCCGTTTCCCCCCCCCTCCCCGGGCGCTGGTCAGACCCGCTGAGTTTTTTCCCGGGTGTGGGAATCTGCGGGTTGCCGCGCTCTCAGAATATAGTACGATCCAGCTAACGCTTGCAAACACCGGGTGGCCATGACTCACTCTGGAAAGGCTGCAGCAAACAAGATAAGTCCTTTGTTTGTAGAGGGGGTTGGGGGACCTTCCAGCCGGAATTCACCCATGGACCAACTTGGTGGCCGGCGCCAAGGAACGTGAGGATATCTCTCGACCGGTCATCGCCGCAGGTGTCCTCAACGGGCAGAAGGGCGTGAGGTTTATTGCTTGTGGTTGTGTGATGATAATAAAGTCACGTTTATAAACAAAAACAGAATTACCTGGAAAAACTCAGCAGGTCCGGCAGCATCGGTGGAGAAGAAAAGAGTTGACGTTTCGAGTCCTCATGACCCTTCGACAGAACTTGAGTTCGAGTCCAAGAAAGAGTTGAAATATAAGCTGGTTTAAGGTGTGTGTGTGGGGGGGGGTGGTGGGTTGGGTGGGGGGAGAGAAGTGGACGGGGGTGGTGTGGTTGTAGGGACAAGCAAGCAGTGATAGAAGCAGATCATCAAAAGATGTCACAGACAACAGAACAAAAGAACACATAGATGTTGGTGATATTATCTAAACGAATGTGCTAATTAAGAATGGATGGTAGGGCACTCAAGGTACAGCTCTAGTGGGGGTGGGGGGAGCATTAAAGATTTAAAAATATTTGAAAGTAATGGAAATAGGAGGGAAAAAGAAAAATCTATATAATGGAAAAAAACAAAAGGAAGGGGGAAACAGAAAGGGGATGGAGATGGAGGAGGGAGCTCAAGACCTAAAGTTGAATTCAATATTCAGTCCGGAAGGCTGTAAGGTGCCTAGTCGGAAGATGAGGTGCTGTTCCTCCAGTTTGATAATCACTTGTCTCCTCTGATTCCGCTAATATCGGTCGGGTCTGAACAAAGCGTTTCCCGCAACACCAGCCTTCCCCTGTTTTTGCCTCGGATTTTCAGCATCCTGCTTTGCTCTCGGGGAGGGGGTTTTAAGGACAATCAACGGCAGTAACCGCGGTCACCATTGCCAGCTTCATTCACCGCATTTAACTTTCACCAGCCGCCTGTTGTGGGATTCGAACCTCCCGGGGCGTTTACCTGGCACCTCTGGGTTAGTAATCCAGCAGCTTAACCACCGCTCCACAACCTTCCCTCACTTCAGTTGTGGCAAAGTAAAATAGCAAGAAAGTAGAGAAAGGGGTGGAACCCGTCAGAATCCTTTCCCACAAAAGCAGAATCATCCACCAGATGAAGGGTTTAACTGGAGGATGAACTGGAGGGACTTCACTCCCTCACCTTCATCTCTCCCTCCTTGTCCTGCAAATTCTACCTCGCCTCCCTTGTGAGAGTGGAAAAAATCAGCAGTGAACTGCCCGCAGCAGAGCTTGGAATTAAAAAGCAAGGGATTTATATTAAACTTAGAACCTTAGATTGGCCTGCAGCTTTGTTACTCTCAATGTTGTAACGTCCCAGAAAGCTTCAAAGAGAGTGTAACATGACACTAATGAAAGACAAGCTGATTTCTCTTTAACAAAAACAAAAATTGCTGGAAAAACTCAGCAGGTCTGACAGCGTCCGTGGATAGAAAGACAGGGTTAACGTTTCGAGTCCGTCTGACTCTTCTTCAGAGCTAAAGAGGACGAGTAGAAATGTGAAATATATTTATCTTTGTTTGAACGAGATGCGATACGAAGTGAGTCTATCCCTGTGGCCACATCCTCGATTGCTGCCTCCGATTTTGGCCGGAGATCGGATGATTGTTCCTGACCGGGATTGGAGTCTGGGCTCGTTCTGCTTTCCGTCCATTCAGCTCCCCCATCTTCCTGTTTTTCCTGATTTTTCTGTTCCAGAGTCTGGGTTACAGCGGACCCCCACACCCTCCCCAAGCTCCTTCCTGCCATGTCAAAATTTTTAACCTTCATCCCTCTCCATCATTGTCCACGGTTGCTGCGCATGGGTTTGATTGCACTTGTTTCCTGCTGTTGTCTAAAGTAAGTGATCTTCTTTCCTAAGCCTTATCCGTTAGTTGTAAAATTGAGCACTGAGGGCGTGGAGAGTTGCAGGGTTGAAAGCATGTCCTGCTGCGATTATCTTTGTTTCCCTTGGTTCAGTTGATAGCGCACTCTTGGAGCAGTAGGTTGTGAGTTCAGTTTCACACACACAAACTCAGGCTGACCCTCCCTGCCCATTGCCGGGGGGCACCGTCTGCCCTCTCAGGTGGACATAAAAGAAATCGCCAGCTGCTCAGCATTTCAATGAAGAGCAGAGTGGGGAGCAGTCCTCTTACCCCCCACCTCCCACTGCCCCTGCTATGCTGGGGCCAATGTTCCTCCCTCAATCAGCATCCCTTAAGACAGACGATCTGGACATTTATCACATTGCGGGAGCTTGCTGTGCGCAAATTGGGCCGCCGCTTTTTTTTTAACAGCAAAGCAAGTGGACTACCCGTCAGAAAACGACTTCACTGGCCGTGGGTCACTTTGGGACATCCTGAGGTCGTGGCAGGCGCTATAGAAATGCAGGACTTTTTTTTTTTGGTCTATCTGACCATTTTCAGATCAATCGACCTCTTGGTGCACCCCATGATGGACCGGTCTGCCTAAACGGACGCTTTTGAACGAGCTGGGTGGATCCGAAACGATTTATTCATAAACTCTGCAAGCGCAAGTTTAAAGGCTTGCGGCCAATTGGAATTGGATGGGTTAAAGGTCATGGGGTGACTGAGCTTGTCAAACGGATCATCAGCCAACTATTGAGAAGGAAATGCCAGTGAGGTGACTGTACAGATCCTGGAGGCAATTGATGAAAGATATGTTTCCAATGAGTTGTCCAGATATTTGAAAATAGTAAGTTTTCTGTGGTCTGCAGGTAAGACCGTTTATTCTGATCATTTCTCTTGAAGTGGCCGTAGACTCATAATAAGATCATAAGAAACAGGAGTAGGCCATTCGGCCCCTCGAGCCTGCTCCACCATTCAATACCATCATGGTTGTTCTGGTTGTGGTCTCCAGTCCACTTCCCTGCCTCTGCCCTGTTAACCCTCTGTCAATCAGAAATCTCTCTAACTCAAGCCTTGAATCTATTCAGAGACCTGGCCTCCACTGCTCTCCGGGGAAGAGAATTCCAAACACTAACGACCCTCTGAGAGAAGAAACTCCCCCCTCATCTCCGTCTTAAATGGGGAGACCCCCTTATTTTGAAAGTGCGCCCCCTGGTTCTAGATTCCCCCCACGAGGGGAAACACCCTCTTAGCACCCACCCTGTCAGGCCCCCTCAGAATCTTGTATGTTTCAATAAGATCCCCTCCCATTCTTCTCAACTCCAACGAGTATAGGCCCAACCTTTCCTCACGAGACAAGCCCCTTCATCCCCAGGAATCACTTGAGTGAGTCTCCTCTGAACGGCTTCAGATGCAAGTATGTCCCTCCGTAAGCAAAGCGACCGAAACTGTCCGCAGGGGGTAGAGTCACAGAGTCATCCTGCCACAGAAAGAGGCCATTCAGCCCATTGAGTCCATGCCAGGCCTCTGGGGCACAGGTCCCATGGGCACCGAATGCCCTCGGGCACCTCACGCCAATGGCCGCACCGTGTGTTGGAATGTAAGGACTGGGTTCTCTTTCCCCTGATTCTGGCCCTTAAACCCCAGGCAAGGCAGATCTCAAATCAGAACTCCCCATGATCTGGTTGGTGTCAGAAACCTGGGCCGTTGGCAGGAAGGGGACTGCGAAAGTTTACTCTCTGAGCTCTAAAGCTTGGTCACTTTTCTCTGTAGAACATAATCGGGGAGGCAGGGTTCGCTTGGCCTGGGGAGCAGCAGGTCAGGGTTATCTAACGGAGTGGGAGGAATATTCTGGAGTTTGCTTGATGTCCTTCGAGGGGGTGTTATGTAGAATTCCCATTCACTGGATTTAGTGGATTGGACCCTAACATTGAACCTGGTCTCTGTCTGTGTCCAGTCTCTGTTACTCACAGCAATGTTCCTCCTTTCCAGTAAGGAATAGCAAAAATGTTGCAAACAATGAGAGGTAATTAATTATTTATTCATTTCTGTAGGTCTGTATTTGTCTCTTTCTATGTTTCTGTCTCTTCCCATGTCTCTTTCTTTGTTACTCTCCCAGTCTCACTCTCTCTCTTTCTTTCTGTCTCCTCTGTCTAGCTGCCTCTCTCTCTGTTTCTTTTTGTCTGTGTATGTGGCCCTCTCTGTCTGTCTGTGTGTGTCTCTCTCTGTGTCTCTTTCCTCCCTCTCTGATTGTCTGTCTCCCTAGCTCTCTCTGTCTTTGTGTGTGTGTGTCTCTCTCTCTCTCTTTCTCTCTCCCTGTCTCTCTCTCTCTCTGACTGTCTGTCTCCCCGCCGCTCTATGTCTCTCTATCTCTCTGACTCTGTCTCTCTCTTTTTCTCTTTGATTGTCTGTCTCCCTGTCTCTCTCCGTATCTCTCTGTGTGTGTCTCTCTCTCCCTCTTTCTCTCTCCCTGTCTCTCTCTCTCTGACTGTCTCCCCGCCGCTCTATGTCTCTCTATCTCTCTGACTCTGTCTCTCTCTTTCTCTCTTTGATTGTCTGTCTCCCTGTCTCTCTCCGTATCTCTGTGTGTGTGTGTGTCTCTCTCTCCCTCTTTCTCTCTCCCTGTCTCTCTCTCTCTGTCTTCCTGTCTTCCCTCCTCTCCCTGTCTCTCTCTCTCTCTCTCTCTCTGACTGTCTGTCTCCCTGTCTCCCCAGCACCTTCCAAACCCACGACCTCTACCATCTGGAAGGACAAGGGCAGCAGATACATGGGGAACACCACCGCCTGGAAGTTCCCCTTCCAAGTCCACTCACTGTCCTGACTTGGAAATATATCGGCCGTTCCTTCACTGTCGCTGGGTCAAAATCCTGGAACCCCCCCTCCCTAACAGCGCGGCGGGTGTACCTACACCACATGGGACTGCAGCGGCTCAAGAAGGCAGCAGCTCACCCACCACCTTCTCAAGGGGGCAACTAGGGATGGGCAACAAATGCTGGGCCCAGCCAGCGACGCCCACATCCCTGTAAATGAACAATGAAAAAAGACAATGAAAAACTGTTCCTATTGGCTGATGGGACAAGGAGTAGGGGACACAGAACTAAGGTTTTGGGCTAGAAATACGGGTGGGTGGGGGGTGGGGTGGGGGGGGGCTGTGGGGGGGGGGGGTAGTGAGGGTATGTGTGAGGGAAGTTTTTTTTATATATGGATATAGTGAAAGAGTAATTAGCAAAGCTATGGAATCTTAAGCTCCATAAACAGCGGCACTGAGTACAAAAACAGGGAAGTTATGTGAGTGGTAATGACTTGGATTTATGTATTGTCTCACCGAGGAGGTCAAAGAAACTCACCGGGTGAAGAATGTTTTTATTTATTCATTCACGGGGATGTGGGGGGTCATGGGGGTGGTGGTCGGCAACCCCAGACTCGGTTTCCTGTGCTTGCTGTATGCTCCCGGTGGAGACGGTGGTGCAGTGGTAATGTCGCTGGGCCTAGAGACCCAGGCTAATGTTTTGAGGGACGCGGGTTCAAATCCCACTCCAGCGATTGGTGGAATTTGAATTCAGTTAATAAATCTGGAATATTAAAGCTCGTCTCAGTGAGGGTGACCATGACAACCATCGTGGATTGTTGTATAAGGCCCCATCTGGTTCACTGTTGCCCCTTTAGGGAAGGAAATCTGCCACCCTTACCCAGTCTGGCCTACATGTGACTCCAATACCCACAGCAACGTGGCTGACTCTTGACTGCCCCCTGGAATGGTCGAGCGAGACACTCAGTTCAAGGGCAACAAATGCTGGCTCACGTTCCATGGAAGAATAAAGGAATGAAAAGTGGGGCTGAATCATCACGGCTTAGAGTTCACCTTAAACCCCAGGGATTGAGATCGATGCATGCTCTGCACCTGGAACCTGCTGTTAAAGGAGGAGGGAGGAGAGGGGAGGAGGGGGAAAATCACCATGTCTGACGCAAATAGAGCAGAGGGGCAGCCGGAAATGGGCAGGTCCCGTTGCGAGAGACTCGAGCACATTAGTCCAGATGCGGTACTGAGGGAGTGCTGCACTGTCGGGGGTGCCACCTTTCGGACGAGACGCAAAAGCTCCCACGGGCCATAATTTCGAGCAGGATTGTGGTGAGTTCTGCCCCTGGGCCAATACTTACCCCTCAATCAACACCCTGAAAGCAGGCCGCCTGGCCATTATCACTTTGCTGTTTGTGGGAGCTTGCTGTGCACAAATTGGCTGCCGGGTTTTGCACATCACAACTCCGCAAAGTACCTGTCTGACTGTGAAGCGCTCTGGGAAGTTCTGAGTTGATCAAAGGCGGCTATAGAAATGTACGGATCTTTCTTTTCTCCGGACAGTTACCATGGACACTGCGTGCATCGCTAACCCAGCCGTCTCCGTAGCTCTCTACACCGTGATGTATCCGACCTTCAGCCAGGTGGGAATTGTTCTGAACCCAGCAATTCCTCTGAAGCACGTCAAGACTGTTCATTGGCTGCCCACCCCAACCCCTGCTCACACGGCATGGGAAGATCCCACCACACTCAATGATTGGGAGTCCGTTTTCCAGCCCAGCGCAAGATCTGTTTGTGCTTTGATCCTCCCTCGGCTATACCTTGTCCTTTCTCACACGCAGGCCATAGCTGGCTATTTGGCTACGTGTGGTCTCACAGCACCCGTGACCCCCCCCTCCCCTCCACCCCCTCCCCCCTCCAAGCCTCATTATTTACACATTGGGCCTCCCTGATGCTGAGAACTCTGGTGTCATCGAGTCTTAGAGCACAGAAAGAGACCCTTCGGCCCATTGTGTCTGTTCCGGCCATCGAGCTGCTATCTACACTAATCCCATTTTCCAGCACTGAACCATAGCCCTGTATGCAATGTCATTTCAAATATTCGTCTAAATACTTCTTAAATGCTCCCCCCTCTACCACCCCCTTAGGCAGTGAGTTCCAGATACTTCCCCCACCCTCTGGGTGAAAAGAATCTTCCTCGAATCCCTTCTAAACCCACTTACCTTAAAACTATGTCCCCTGGTTATTCACCCCGCCACTAAAGGGAAAGGTGTCCTCCTAACTATGCCCCTCTTAATTTTGTCCACCTCAATCAGGTCCCCTCTCAGCCCTCTCTGCTCTAAGGGAAACAACCCCAGCCTACCCAGTCTCTCTTCATAGCTGAAACGCTCCAGCCCAGGCAACATCCTGGTGAATCTCCTCTGCACCCTCTCCAGTGCAACCACATCCTTCCTATAGTGTGGCGACCAGAACTGCACACGGTACTCCAGCTGTGGCCTAACTAGTGCTTTATACAGCTCCAACATAACCACCCTGTTCTTGTATTCAGTGTCTGGGCTACTAAAGACAAGTATCCCATGTGCCTTCTTAATCACCTTATCTACCTGTACTGCTGCCTTCAGGGATCTATGGACATATACACCAAGGTCCCTCTGATCCTCTGTACTTTCTGGGGTCTTGCCATTCATTGTGTACTCCCTTGCCTTATTAGTCCTCTCAAAATGCATCACCTCACACTTTTCAGGGTTAAATTCCATTTGCCATGTTCTGTCCATCTGACCAGCCCATCTATATCGTCCTGTAATCTAAGGCTTTCCTCCTCACTATTTACTACACCACCAATTTTCGTGTCATCTGTGAACTTACTGATCATACCTCCTACATTTATGTCTAACTCATTAATGTACACTACAAACAGCAAGGGTCCCAGCACCGATCCCTGCAGTACACCACTCGCCACAAAGGCTTCCAATCGCAAAAACACCCCTCGACCAATACCCTCTGCCTCCTGCCACTAAGCCAATTTTGGATCCAATTTGCCAAATTGTCCTCAATCCCATGGGCTCTCACCTTCTTGACCATTCTCCCATGCGGGACCTTGTCAAAAGCCTGATTGAAGTCCAGGTACACCACATCCACTGCACTACCCTCGTCTACACAACCAGTCACCCCCTCGAAAAATCCAATCAAATTTGTTAGACGTGGCTTAGTGGGTTGATAGTCCGGAGGGCATATTTTCAAATTCTCACCTGGATAGTTTGAGGATTTTAGTTCAGCCGGGACTCAATTTATGTTGGGGTGGGGTGTGGGGTGGGGTGGGGTTGGCGGGTGGGAACGGTCAGGTGGGTGGGAGGGGAGAAAAACACGACTGGTCCATTCAGGGAGGGAAACCTGCCGGTCCTTCACCGGGCCATGCCTATACGTGACTCCCGTCCAACACCTCACCTGGCCTCCTCTTAAGGGCTGCCTCTGAATCGACCCAGCAAACCCACTCAAAAACACTGCAAAGGGAGGTTACAGTGGGAGCACCTTCAAGATAGCCCAATCCCCAGGGCACCTAGGAACTGTTGGCTTCTTGACCATTCTCCCATGAGAGGCCTTGTCAAAAGCCTTACTGAAGTCCAGGTATACTACATCCACTGCACTACCCTCATCACTGCTCCCCACCCCCCACCCCGCCAACTCATTCTCCTCTGCAGATGGATTAAACCGTGGCTTGGCTGATTTACCCCCCCATGCCACCTCTGATGCCCTGATTGAGGTCACCAACACTGTGAAGGGGTTTGATAGGGGATGGACGTAGAGACGACGTTTCCACCAGAACTTTGGTGGGGGGTGGGTTGCCACGGGGGGCAGTGGGTGGGGGAACCGCAATACAAGACAGTCACCAATCGGGGAATTCAGGAGAAACTTCTTTACCCAGAGAGCGGTGAGAAAGTGGAACTCGCTCCCAATGGAGAGGGGTTTGAGGCCAATAGTTGTGGAGACAATCAGAGGTTGAGGCCAGACTGCTCCTCCTGCTGCGCTTGAGGAATCCCTGGGATATGGATAAGCCTAACAATGGCCCAGTCCCCAGCACCCCCCACCCTTCCTCACCGCCTGCCCCCACCCCACCATCCAATTTCGCCTGAGAAACCTCATGGGACCAGGAGAAATGTGGAGGGACTTCATCCGGTCAGCTAACATTGAAAAAAGAATGAGAAACCACTCTACTCCTTAGGCCTTCACTCCCTCCATCACTTCCAGGCCTCACTCTGTACCTCACCCCAAGGCCTCGCTCTCTCTACTCCGAGGCCTCTGTCTCTTACTCCCTCTGTCTCTTGAGTACCTCACTCCCAGACTGTCTCTGTACCTCAATCCCAACCTCTCTCTGTGCCTCACTCCCAGGATTTTCTCCTCTACGCCCAGACCTCTCTTTGTACCTCATTCCCAGGCCTCTCTCTGTACCTCACTCTCAGGCCTCCCTCCCTCACTCACAGGCCTCTCTCCCTCACTCCCATACCTCTCTGTACACTCTCATGCCTCATTCTGCACCTCACTCCTAGACCTCATCTACCTTACTCCCAGCCTCTCTCTGTACCTCACTCTCGGGCCTCTCTCCCTCACTCCCAGGCCTCACTCCCAGACCTCTCTTTGTACCTCACTCCCAGCCTCTCTCTGTACTTCACTCCGAGGACTCTCTCCTCTGCGCCCAGACCTCTCTTTGTACCTCAATCCCAGGCCTCTATCCCTTACTCCCAGACCTCTTTGTATGCTCCCAGACCCCATTCTGTACCTCACTCCTAGGCATCATGGACCTCACTCCCAACCTTTCTCTCTTTCTCACTCTCAGGCCTCTCTCCCTCACTCCCAGACCCCTCTCTCTGTACCTCACTCTCAGGCCTCCCTCCCTCACTCGCAGGTCTCTCTCCCTCACTCCCATACCTCTCTCTGTACACTCCCAGGCCTCATTCTGCACCTCACTCCTAGACCTCATCTACCTCACTCCCAGGCCTTTCTACCCCAGGCCCCACCTTGAGAGTCACTACATTAGGATAACGCTTTACGTGTAAAGGCAGTGAACATGCTGAGAATATTCAACACCAAGACATTGAAAAAAACGCACTTTCAGCAAAAAACAGAAGCTGCAAAAAACGTATCACAAGCTCCAGCTAGATTTATTTCAGCATTGAATAATTACACTTCAAACCGGGATCATACCATGCAATTGATAACAATAACTTATATTTATATAGTGCCCTTTACAGAATAAAACACCCCAAAGGTGCCTCACATGAGCATTACAAAGCAAAATTTGACCCCGGGCCACTTAAGGAGGTATTAGGGTCAGGTCACCAAATTCTCGGCCAAAGAGGTCATCTTAAAGGAGGGGAGAGGGAGAGAGAGAGAAAGAGAGAGGGGGGCGGAGAGGTTTAGGGAGGGTATTCCAGAGCTTAGGGCCCAGGCAGCTGAAGGCACGTCTGCCACTGGTGGAGTGGTTAAAATCGGGGGCTGTACAAAAGGCCGGAATTGGAGGAGCACAGAGATGTCAGAGGGTTGTGGGGCTGGAGGAGGTTACAGAGATAGGGAGGAGGGAAGGGGAAGGGGCTGGTGGGAGGGGTGTGAGGCCATGGAGAGATTTAAAGACAAGGATGAGAATTTTAAAACTGGGGCTTCGCTTGACCGGGAGGCAATGTGGGTCAGCGAGCACAGGGGGTGATGGGTGACCAGGGCTCGGTGTGAGTTGGGACACGGGGGCAGCAGAATTTCGGAAGGGCTCGAGTTTATGGAGGGTCATATGTGGGACAGCGGCCAGGAGGCTGCTGGGACAGTCAAGTGTAGAGGTAACAAAGGCGTGTGTGAGGGTTTCTGCAGTCGATGAGCTGAGGCAGGGCAGAGTCCGGCGATATTACATGGATAAAAATAGGCAGCCTTGGGGATGATGCAAATGTTTAGCTTATGCCAAAATCTTTGTTACAGCGTCAATTTCAATTCTTATTAACCCAAAGTACAATTTTCAGTCTTTGAAGGGTCACATCAAAGGAATCGACGCTGGGTCTCACCGAAGGTATCACACGGGCACTTCCTCCAGGGCTCTGGCAAAGCCTGCACCAACAGATTGATCTGGTGAATGAGGTTAAGCGCACCGACAATCACACTGGGATCCCTGGCAGAGGCAACAAGGGCTCTGGTGAAAACTCTGTCACGGGCTCATCCTGAAAGGCAAAATCCGGTCCGCATTTTCTTGTCAGCCCCACCACTCTGACCCAGATGTTCTGATAGCACAATGTTTGGGTTTGGAGCAGGATATGTCATTTAGCAATCCAAATAGGCTTGAGTCAGCACCGACACTTATAAACTAAACAATAATCCAGCCCTGAGAAAGAGCGGGACCTCTTATCCTACACAGTGCAGCTGAGTGTCTCGTGAGGCTGTTGCCAACCCTCCCAGGATGATTCTGTTTGACTCTTGTGGAATCCTCCAGGGACACATCCACCAAGAGTTGGCACCCTGGGGTCTGGGACCACAATGCTGCCTCCTATTGCTCTAACCCAGAGACGGGCAGTGGGTTGTTTTCATGAAGGACGTTGGTGGACCAGCTGGGTTTTTACCACAATCCAACAGCTTCACCCTCACTTTTATTTTATTTCCAAATATTTAAAAACTGAACTCAAAACGCTCAAAGTGCCTGGATGGGATTTGAACTCATGTTCTCTGGATTACTGAGTGTGGGTCGTGGCTCAGATCTCCCTCTCTCTCCTTTACTTTCTCTCTCTTTTTCTCTCTCTCTTTTTCTCTTCCCCTCGCTCTCTTTTTATCCCTCTTTCTCTCTCCCTCTCTCTCTCCTTTTCTTTCTCTCTCTCTTTCCCTTTCTCTCTCTCTCTTTCTCTATCTCTTTCACTCTTTTGTCTCTGAGTCAGAAGGTTGTGGGTTTGAGTCCCACTCCAAAGACCTGAGCACAAACTCCAGCCTGTCACTCCGAGTGCAGTGCTGAGGGAGTGCCGCACTGTCAGAGGTACCAACTTTCCGATGAGATGTTAAACCAAGGCTCTGTTTGCCTCCTTGGATACATCTAAAAGATCCTGTGGTCTCTATTTTGTAGAGAAGCTGCTAAGTTCTCATTTGTGTTCTCAATCAACAAAAACAGGTTGCCTGGTCACTATCATGGTGTTGTTGTTCATGGGAGCTTGCTGTGCACAATTTGGCTGCTGCATTTCCTTCATTCCAACAGTGACTACACTTCAAAAAGTATTTCATTGGTTGTAAAGTACTTTGCAATGCCCCGAGGTCGTGAAAGGGGCTATATAAATGTAAGTCTGTCTTTTACCTCAGTCACATAAGCACTGCACCTATTACCTGCTGATTTTAACCTGACAGCCCTGTCAGTGAAGACTGTAAAATAATTAAACCCAGCAAAAGTTGGGGGCAGGAGGGGAGGGGGGGGGTGCATAACACACAACACCAGTGCCTCCTGGTGGTTGTGGGGGGGATTATATTTTTAAAAATGAAGTTTTGAGCTGAGATAGGGGCACAGCCTGTGGGGTGCTATGCCTTCTGCAGTTGACTAGCCTATAGCCGCTGGCCATCTAGACCCATGAGAAAGGAATGGCTGCCCAGGTGGGGGCCACACTTGACGAGGGTACACCAGCGAGCATCAGCTCCCAAGAGTGAAGTTAACAAATAAATAATGTGTATAAATCTCACCTGTGGTCCCTGAAATACTTTTCAAAATATCACTGAAGGCTTTGGAGGCGATAATAAACTCTTTCTCCCAATGGTCGACTTCCTACAATGGAAATAAGATCTCAAACTGGCAGTCGGAGTATTGGAAACACAGAGAGGGGGTCGGGGGGAGACTTCAATAAAATATTCTGGGATGCTGTTTATCTTTATCAGTAAAATGATTTGTAATATGCCTAACTGTAATACTGGGTTTTACTGGTGGGTTATTACACAGTAGATATGGCATAGAGACAGGCCATTCATCCCAACCAGTTCATGCTGGTGTTTGTGCTGCAACCAAACCTCCTCCCATCTGACCTCTACCTCGCGGAGGCTGAGTGTCAACTCGCAGACACTTCCTCCTACCTCTCCCTGGACCATGACCCCACCACTGAACATCAAACCATTGTTTCCAGGACTGTCACTGACCTCATCTCCTCTGGGGATCTCCCTCCCACAGCTTCCAACCTGATAGTCGCCCAACCTCGGACGGCCCGCTTTTATCTCCTACCCAAAATCCACAAACAGAACTGCCCCGGTTGACCGATCGTCTCAGCTTGCTCCTGCCCCACAGAACTCATTTCTCGTTATCTTGACTCCCTTCTCACTCCCCTTGTCCAGTCCCTTCCCACCTACATCCGTGATTCCTCTGACACCTTACGTCACATCAACAATTTCCAGTTCCCTGGCCCCAACCGCTTCCTCTTCACCATGGACCTCCAATCCCTCTACACCTCCATCCCCCACCGGGATGGTCTGAGGGCCCTTAGCTTCTTCCTCGAACAGAGGCCCGGACAATCCCCATCCACCACTACTCTCCTCCGTCTGGCTGAACTTGTTCTCACGCTGAACAATTTCTCCTTCAACTCCTCTCACTTCCTCCAAATAAAAGGTGTGGCTATGGGTACCCGCATGGGCCCCAGCTATGCCTGTCTCTTTATGGGGTATGTGGAACATTCCTTGTTCCAGTTCTACTCCGGCCCCCTTCCACAACTCTTTCTCTGGTACATCGATGATTACTTCGGTGCCGCTTCATGCTCTCGTCGGGACTTGGAAAAATTTATTAATTTTGCTTCCAATCTCCACCCCTCCATCATTTTCACGTGGTCCATCTCTGACACTTCCCTTCCCTTCCTTGACCTATCTGTCTCAATTCCTGGTGATAGACTGTCCACCAATATCCATTACAAACCCACCGACTCCCTCAGCTACCTCGACTACAGATCCTCACACCCCGCTTCCTGTAAGGACTCCATCCCATTCTCTCAGTTCCTTCGCCTCCGTTGCATCTGTTCCGATGATGCTACCTTCAAAAACAGTTCCTCTGACATGTCCTCCTTCTTCCTCAACCGAGGTTTTCCACCCACGGTCGTTGACAGGGCCCTCAACCATGTCTGGCCCATCTCCCGCGCATCCGCCCTCACGCCTTCTCCTCCCTCCCAGAAACATGATAGGGTCCCCCTTGTCCTCACTTATCACCCCACCAGCCTCCGCATTCAAAGGATCATCCTCCGCCATTTCTGCCAACTCCAGCATGATGCCACCACCAAACACATTTTCCCTTCACACCCCTATCAGCATTCCGTAGGGATCGCTCCCTCCGGGACACCCTGATCCACTCCTCCATCACCCCCCACTCCTCAACCCCCTCCTATGGCACCACCCATGCCCACGCAAAAGATGCAACACCTGCCCCTTCACTTCCTCTCTCCTCACCGTCCAAGGACCCAAATACTCTTTTCAAGTGAAGCAGCATTTCACTTGCATTTCCCCCAACTTAGTCTACAGCATTCGTTGCTCCCAATGTGGTCTCCTCTACATTGGAGAGACCAAACGTAAACTGGGCGACCGCTTTGCAGAACACCTGCAGTCTGTCCGCAAGAATGACCCAAACCTCCCCGTCGCTTGCCATTTTAACACTCCACCCTGCTCTCTTGCCCACATGTCTGTCCTTGGCTTGCTGCATTGTTCCAGTGAAGCCCAACGCAAACTGGAGGAACAACACCTCATCTTGCGACTAGACACTTTACAGCCTTCCGGACTGAATATTGAATTCAACAACTTTAGGTCTTGAGCTCCCTCCCCCATCCCCACCCCCTTTCTGTTTCCCCCTTCCTTTTGTTTTTTTCCAATAAATTATATAGATTTTTCTTTTCCCACCTATTTCATTATTTTTAAATATTTTTAAATCTTTTATACTCCCTCCACCCCCACTAGAGCTGTACCTTGGGTGCCCTACCATCCATTCTTAATTAGCACATTTCGTTTAGATAATATCACCAACTTTAACACCGATGTGTTCTTTTGTACTATTGTTTGTAACATCTTTTGATGATCTGCTTCTATCACTGCTTGTTTGTCCCTACAACCACACCACCCCCCTCCACTTCTCTCTCTCTCTCTCTCTCTCCCCCCACCCCACCCCCACCCCACCGCACACACACACCTTAAACCAGCTTATATTTCAACTCTTTCTTGGACTTGAACTCAAGTCCTATCGAGGGGTCATGAGGACTCGAAACATCAACTCTTTTCTTCTCCGCCGATGCTGCCAGACCTGCTGAGTTTTTCCAGGTAATTCTGTTTTTGTTTTGGATTTCCAGCATCTGCAGTTTTTTTGTTTTTATCTCCTCCCATCTTCACTCATCTAAATCTATCATTGTAACCCTCAATTCCTCTCTCCCTCATGTGTTTAGCCAGCTTCCCCTTAAATGTAGCTACACTGTTCACCTCAACCACTCCGTCAGGTAGTGAGTTCCACATTCTCACCATTCTCTGGGCAAAGAATTTTCTCCTGAATTCCCGATTGGATTTCTTGATGATTATCTTATATTGGTGGCCTCTAGTTATGCTCTTCCCCACAAGGAAATATTCGCTTGGTATCCACTCAATCAAAGCCTTTCATCATTTTAAAGGCCCCTATTGGATCACCCCTCAGCCGCCTTCTTTCAAGAGAAAGGGGACCAATCTGTCTAGCCTTAACAACAACAATAATTCATTTATACATACATTTATATAGCACCTTTATCATAGAAAATCAGCCCAAGGTACTTTTAAAGGAGTGATTATTCTGATGTCCAATGGTGTGATTGATCTGTGTTTGATCATGTTATTCTAGTAACTGATCCATGTTCACTGTGCTCGATTGATTAAGCCTGTGGGTAGAGCCAGAGAGTTGAGAAAACTGAGAAGATTCCAAAAAGAACTGAGGCTATGAGCTGAGACCACGTGTATATAGAAACTCCTATAATTTCCGAGATGCTTTAAAGTATTATGAATAAACCTGTTGTAGATTTGGAACTGGTGCCACCTCTGCTATGCTCTGAGATAATTCAGATATCTTAAAGGAGGATAGAGAGGCAGAGAGGTTTAGGGAGGGAGTTCCAAAGCTTGGGACCCAGGCATCTGAAGGCACGGACACTGATAATGGAGCTGAACTGCACTGGGTCCCACACAGGCAATGACTTGGTTTTAAAATTCTCATCCTTGTGTGTCTATATCTCCACAGCTAACTCCCTGAGGAAGAGAATCATTAGATAATTACTTGCACTGCATTGGCAAGAGTTGAGAAAGAAAGACTTCCATTTGTATAGTGCCTGGCATGGCCTGACGGTGTGCTTCACGGCCAAAGAAGGGGCTTTGTGAAGCACAGCTGCAATGTGGGAAGTGCAGCAGCCAACACATGCACAGCAAGATCCCACAATCCGAATTGTAATCACGAGCGGATCCATTTCACTGTCAGCGCGACATTAGTCGTCTCAATTTCTCTGCTCCTCTCACCCATTCTAATCTCTCTCTCTCTGAACTTACTGCACTCCATTCTCTCAGGTCCAACGCTGACATTGTCATCAAACCCGCTGACAAGGGTGGTGCTGTTGTTGTCTGGCGCACTGACCTCTACCTCGCGGAGGCTGAGCTTCAACTCGCAGACACTTCCTCCTACCTCTCCCTGGACCATGACCCCACCACTGAACATCAAGACATTGTTTCCAGGACTGTCACTGACCTCATCTCCTCTGGAGATCTCCCTCCCACAGCTTCCAACCTGATAGTCTCCTAACCTCGGACGGCCCACTTCTACCACCTACCCAAAATCCACAAACAGAACTGTCCCAGCAGACCGATTGTGTCAGCCTGTTCCCCTGCCCCACAGAACTCATTTCTCATTATCTTGACTCCCTTCTCTCTCCCCTTGTCCAGTCCCTTCCCACCTACATCCGTGATTCCTCTGACACCTTACGTCACATCAACAATTTCCAGTTCCCTGGCTCCAACCGCTTCCTCTTCACCATGGACGTCCAATCCCTCTACACCTCCATCCCCCACCAGGATGGTCTGAGGGCCCTTAGCTTCTTCCTCAAACAGAAGCCCGGACAATCCCCATCCACCACTATTCCCCCTCCGTCTGGCTGAACTTGTTCTCACACTGAACAATTTCTCCTTCAACTCCTCTCACTTACTCCAAATAAAAGGTGTGGCTATGGGTACCCGCATGGGCCCCAGCTATGCCTGTCTCTTTATGGGGTATGTGGAACATTCCTTGTTCCAGTCCTGCTCTGGCCCCCTTCCACAACTCTTTCTCCGGTATATCGATGATTACTTCGGTGCCGCTTCATGCTCTTGTCGGGACTTGGAAAAATTTATTAATTTTGCTTCCAATCTCCACCCCTCCATCATTTTCACGTGGTCCATCTCTGACACTTCCCTTCCCTTCCTTGATCTCTCTGTCTCAATCTCTGGTGATAGACTGTCCACCAATATCCATTACAAACCCACCGACTCCCACAGCTACCTCGACTACAGCTCCTCACACCCCGCTTCCTGTAAGGACTCCATCCCATTCTCCCAGTTCCTTCGCCTTCGTCGCATCTGTTCCGATGATGCTACCTTCAAAAACTGTTCCTCTGACATGTCCTCCTTCTTCCTCAACCAAGGTTTTCCACCCACGGTCGTTGACAGAGCCCTCAACCGTGTCCGGCCCATCTCCCACGCATCCGCCCTCACGCCTTCTCCTCCCTCCCAGAAACATGATAGGGTCCCCCTTGTCCTCACTTATCACCCCACCAGCCTCCGCATTCAAAGGATCATCCTCCGCCATTTCCGCCAACTCCAGCATGATGCCACCACCAAACACATCTTTCCTTCACACACCCCCCTTATCGGCATTCCGTAGGGATCGCTCCCTCCAGTACACCCTGGTCCACTCCTCCATCACCCCCTACTCCTCAACCCCCTCCTATGGCACCACCCCATGCCCACGCAAAAGATGTAACACCTGCCCCTTCACATCCTCCCTCCTCACTGTCCAAGGACCCAAACACTCCTTTCAAGTGAAGCAGCATTTCACTTGCATTTCCCCCAACTTAGTCTACAGCATTCGTTGCTCCCAATGCGGTCTCCTCTACATTGGAGAGACCAAACGTAAACTGGGCGACCGCTTTGCAGAACACCTGCAGTCTGTCCGCAAGAATGACCCAAACCTCCCCGTCGCTTGCCATTTTAACACTCCACCCTGCTCTCTTGCCCTCATGTCTGTCCTTGGCTTACTGCATTGTTCCAGTGAAGCCCAATGCAAACTGGAGGAACAACACCTCATCTTCCGACTAGGCACTTTACAGCCTTCCGGTCTGAATATTGAGTTCAACAACTCTAGGTCGTGAGCTCCCTCCTCCATCCCCACCCCCTTTCTGTTTCCCCCTTCCTTTTGTTTTTTCGAATAAATTATATAGATTTTTCTTTTCTCACCTATTTCCATTATTTTAAAATATTTTTAAATCTTTTATACTCCCCCCACCCCCACTAGAGCTATACCTTGAGTGCCCTACCATCCATTCTTAATTAGCACATTCGTTTAGATAATATCACCAACTTTAACTTTGACACCTATGTGTTCTTTTGTTCTGTTGTCTGTGACATCTTTTGATGATCTGCTTCTATCACTGCTTGTTTGTCCCTACAACCACACCGCCCCTTCCACCTCTCTCCTCCCTCCCCACACAAGTTAAACCAGCTTATATTTCACCCCTTCCTTGGATTCACTCATGTTCTGTCGAAGGGTCATGAGGACTCGAAACGTCAACTCTTTTCTTCTCCGCCGATGCTGCCAGACCTGCTGAGTTTTTCCAGGTAATTCTGTTTTTGTTTTGGATTTCCAGCATCCGCAGTTTTTTTTTGTTTTTATCTCTTTTTAAAATAGCGGAGGGGTAAATGATGGCGCCCCCCCCCCCCCAAGACACCGAGGGGAAACTACCCCTGCCCGCCTCCCTCACTCCTCCTTGGAGTAGTGGCCCTGAGGGCAGGCTGTTTGTTTAATATGTCATCCAAGCAGCAATTCTAACTGGGTTTGAAGGGATATCTCGTGGCCACAAATTTAATGCAAATTCCTGAGCACAATCCCATCGTGCGGCCTCCTTAAGATCCTGAGGGGACTTGACAGGGCGGGTGTGGGGAGGATGTTTCCTCTTGTGGGAGAGTCTAGAACGAGGGGGTCACTGCTGAAAAATAAGGGGGTCGCCTATTTAAGACAGAGATGAGGAGAAGGGTTTTCTCTCAGAGCGTCGCGAGTCTTTGGAACTCTCTTCATCAAAAGGCGAGGGGAGCAGAGCCTTTGGATATTTTTAAGGCAGAGCTGGACAGATTCTTGATAAACGGGAGGGTGAAAGGTTACCGGGGTGGGGCGTTAGGCAGGAATGTGGGGTTGAGGTTCCATTCAGACCAGCCACGATCTTATTGAGTGGCGGGGTAGGCTCGAGGGGCTGAGTGGCCTAACTCCTGCTCCTAATTCTGTACGTTCGTTTTTGGAGACACTCAGCCCACCAGTAGCATCAGCACCCTCCACAGATGCAGGCCCCGAGGGAGCACACCATGCCTGCCTTACTCACGCTCGCAGTGAAACTAAGTTGAGCGCCACACCACACCGACTGACCTGATGGTCTCGATGAATTGCGCCCTTTCTTTGATCTCATCAGCGTTCGCACTGAGGGTATCTCTCAGTGCCTGACCCTTCTCCCGTAACTCTGATAAATCTTCATGTGCTCCACCCTGATCCAAAAGCCCTAAATAAAAGAAACAATTCACACGGTTATGCTGAACCTCCCAGACAACTTTTGCCCAGTCAGTAGGGGATTCAACAAAGAGAGTGGGCATCACTGGCTAGACCTGCCCATCCCTAATTGCCCCTTGAGAAGGCGGTGGTGAGCTGCCTTCTTGAACCGTTGCAGTCTGTGTGGTGTACATTTGCGCTGAGGATTTATAACGTTAAAACTAAAGCAGTGAGCCATGTTAAAAACATGTCCCCTCGTGTGACTCTGTCACTTGAGCAAGGGACCTGTTATGATTGAATTTTTAAAATTTAAGATCTTTCATTGCTTGAATCTGACAGACTCCACGTTACCTGTTTTCCTCCACAACAGGACGATGGATGGTTTTGAGGGAACATCGGATGGGAGGCAAAGAGACTTGAAAGGCTATGGGGATAGAGGAGGGGGCATGGGACAGACTGGATTGCTGTATAGAAGCATGAACTCGATGGGCTGAATGGCCTTGTTCTGTGACTCTCTGTCAACACTGGTACGGGATTGGGTGAGGGACAGGACATGATGAGAATATGAATGTGCTTCGAGCAGGTTAGAGAAAAAAAGTGTGTTTTTCCCTCCCCCTCCTCCTCCCCCTCCCAGAGCTGAATCATTTAATAGCAGGAAAGAAAGGATTGCTATCGTGTAGAGTTAGACATCGCTGGTCAAACGCTTGATCCATTGAGGTGGCTTCTGATTGGATAATTCGTTAATGTTTGTGATATTCAACTGGAGAAACTTGAAAATATTTTTCCTCGAATTCCCTCTAAACCTCCTCCCCTTACCTTAAATCTACGCCCCCTGGTTACTGACACTTCCGCTAAGTGGAAAAGTTTCCTCCTAACTATGCCCCTCATAATTTTGTCCACCTCAATCAGGTCCCCTCTCAGCCTTCTCTGCTCTAAGGAAAACAATCCTAGCCTATCCAGACTCTCTTCATAGCTGAAACACTCCAGCCCAGGCAACATCCTGATGAATGTCCTCTGCACCCTCTCCAGTGCAACCACATCCTTCCGATAGTGTGGTGACGAGAAATGCACACAGTACTCCTGATGTGGCCTAACTAATGCTTTATACAGCTCTAACATAACCTCACTGCTCTTGTATTCAACGCCTCAACTAATAAAGGCAAGTATCCCATATGCCTTCTTAACCATCTTGTCTACCTGTGCTGCTGGGATAGACAGAGTGTTAAGGGTTTGGATGTAGTTTAGCTCCATTATCCGTGTCCGTGCCTTCAGCTACCTGGGTCCCAAGCTCTGGAACTCCCTCCCTAAACCTCTCCGCCTCTCTATCCTCCTTTAAGACGTCTGAATTATCTCAGAGCATAGCAGAGGTGGCACCAGTTCCAAATCTACAACAGTTTTATTCATAATACTTTAAAGCATCTCAGAAATTATAGGAGTTTCTATATACTCGTGGTCTCAGCTCATAGCCTCAGTTCTTTTTGGAATCTTCTCAGTTTTCTCAACTCTCTGGCTCTACCCACAGGCTTAATCAATCGAGCACAGTGAACATGGATCAGTTACCAGAATAACATGATCAAACACAGATCAATCACACCATTGGACATCAGAATAATCATTCCTTTAAAGTACCTTGGGCTGATTTTCTATGATAAAGGTGCTATATAAATGTATGTATAAATGAATTATTGTTGTTGTTAAGGCTAGACAGATTGGTCCCCTTTTTCTTGAAATAAGGCGGCTGAGGGGTGATTCAATAGGGGTCTTTAAATTGATGAAAGGCTTTGATTGAGTGGCTACCAAGCAAATATTTCCTTGTGGGGAAGAGCATAACTAGAGGCCACCAATATAAGATAATCATCAAGAAATCTAATTGGGAATTCAGGAGAAAATTCTTTGCCCAGAGAGTGGTGAGAATGTGGAACTCACTACCTGACGGAGTGGTTGAGGTGAACAGTGTAGCTACATTTAAGGGGAAGCTGGCTAAACACATGAGGGAGAGAGGAATTGAGGGTTACAATGATAGATTTAGATGAGTGAAGATGGGAGGAGGTTTGGTTGCAGCACAAACACCAGCATGGACTGGTTGGGCTGAATGGCCTGCTCTATGCCATATCTCCTGTGTAATAACCCACCAGTAAACCCCGGTATTACAGTTAGGCATATTACAAATCATTTTACTGATAAAGATAAACAGCATCCCAGAATATTATATTGAAGTCTCCCCCCCACCCCCTCTCTGTGTTTCCAATACTCTGACTGCCAGTTTGAGATCTTATTTCCATTGTAGGAGCTCGACCACTGGGAGAAAGAGTTTATCATCGCCTCCAAAGCCTTCAGTGATATTTTGAAAAGTATTTCAGGGACCAGGGGTGAGATTTATACCCATTATTTACTTGTTAACTTCACCCTCGGGAGCTGACGCTTGCTGATGTACCCTCGTCAAGTGTGGCCCCCACCTGGGCAGCCATTCATTTCTCATGGGTCTAGAAGGCCAGCGGCTATAGGCTAGTCAACTGCAGAAGGCATAGCACCCCACAGGCTGTGCCCCTCTCTCAGCTCAAAACTTCATTTTTAAAAATATAATCCCCCCCACAACCACCAGGAGGCACTGGTGTTGTGTGTTATGCACCCCCCCTCCCCTCCTGCCCCCAACTTTTGCTGGGTTTAATTATTTTACAGTCTTCACTGACAGGGCTGTCAGGTTAAAATCAGCTGAAAAAAGGTCCAGTGCTTGTTACTGAGGTAAAAGACAGACTTACATTTATATAGCCCCTATCATGACCTCAGGGCATTGCAAAGTACTTTACAACCAATGAAATACTTTTTGAAGTGTAGTCACTGTTGGAATGAAGGAAATGCAGCAGCCAAATTGTGCACAGCAAGCTCCCATGAACAACAACACCATGATAGTGACCAGGCAACCTGTTTTTGTTGATTGAGAACACAAATGAGAACTTAGCAGCTTCTCTACAAAATAGAGACCACAGGATCTTTTAGATGTATCCAAGGAGGCAAACAGAGCCTTGGTTTAACATCTCATCTGAAAGTTGGTACCTCTGACAGTGCGGCACTCCCTCAGCACTGCACTCGGAGTGACAGCCTGGAGTTTGTGCTCAGGTCTTTGGAGTGGGACTCAAACCCACAACCTTCTGACTCAGAGACAAAAGAGTGAAAGAGATAGAGAAAGAGAGAGAGAGAAAGGGAAAGAGAGAAAGAGAAAGAGAGAGAGAAAGAGAAAGAGAGAGAGAGAGAGAAAAAGAGAGAGAAAGAGGGAGAGAGAGAAAGGGAAAGAGAAAGGGAAAGAGAGAAAGAGAAAGAGAGAGAGAGAAAGAGAAAGAGAGAGAGAGAGAGAAAGGGAGAGAGAGAGAAAGAGAGAGAAAGAGGGAGAGAGAAAGAGAAAAAGAGGGATAAAAAGAGAGAGAGGGGAAGAGAAAGAGAGAGAGAGAGAAAGGGAAAGAGAAAGGGAAAGAGAGAAAGAGAAAGAGAGAGAGAAAGAGAAAGAGAGAGAGAGAGAGAAAGGGAGAGAGAGAGAAAGAGAGAGAAAGAGGGAGAGAGAAAGAGAAAAAGAGGGATAAAAAGAGAGCGAGGGGAAGAGAAAGAGAGAGAAAGAGAAAGAGAGAGAGAAAGAAAGGGAGAGAGAGAGGGAGAGAGAAAGAGGGATAAAAAGAGAGGAGAAGAGAAAGAGAGAGAGAAAAAGAGAGAGAGAAAAAGAGAGAGAAAGAAAAGGAGAGAGAGGGAGATCTGAGCCACGACCCACACTCAGTAATCCAGAGAACATGAGTTCAAATCCCATCCAGGCACTTTGAGCGTTTTGAGTTCAGATTTTAAATATTTGGAAATAAAATAAAAGTGAGGGTGAAGCTGTTGGATTGTGGTAAAAACCCAGCTGGTCCACCAACGTCCTTCATGAAAACAACCCACTGCCCGTCTCTGGGTTAGAGCAATAGGAGGCAGCATTGTGGTACCAGACCCCAGGGTGCCAACTCTTGGTGGATGTGTCCCTGGAGGATTCCACAAGAGTCAAACAGAATCATCCTGGGAGGGTTGGCAACAGCCTCACGAGACACTCAGCTGCACTGTGTAGGATAAGAGGTCCCGCTCTTTCTCAGGGCTGGATTATTGTTTAGTTTATAAGTGTCGGTGCTGACTCAAGCCTATTTGGATTGCTAAATGACATATCCTGCTCCAAACCCAAACATTGTGCTATCAGAACATCTGGGTCAGAGTGGTGGGGCTGACAAGAAAATGCGGACCGGATTTTGCCTTTCAGGATGAGCCCGTGACAGAGTTTTCACCAGAGCCCTTGTTGCCTCTGCCAGGGATCCCAGTGTGATTGTCGGTGCGCTTAACCTCATTCACCAGATCAATCTGTTGGTGCAGGCTTTGCCAGAGCCCTGGAGGAAGTGCCCGTGTGATACCTTCGGTGAGACCCAGCGTCAATTCCTTTGATGTGACCCTTCAAAGACTGAAAATTGTACTTTGGGTTAATAAGAATTGAAATTGACGCTGTGACAAAGATTTTGGCATAAGCTAAACATTTGCATCATCCCCAAGGCTGCCTATTTTTATCCATGTAATATCGCCGGACTCTGCCCTGCCTCAGCTCATCGACTGCAGAAACCCTCACACACGCCTTTGTTACCTCTACACTTGACTGTCCCAGCAGCCTCCTGGCCGCTGTCCCACATATGACCCTCTATAAACTCGAGCCCTTCCGAAATTCTGCTGCCCCCGTGTCCCAACTCACACCGAGCCCTGGTCACCCATCACCCCCTGTGCTCGCTGACCCACATTGCCTCCCGGTCAAGCGAAGCCCCAGTTTTAAAATTCTCATCCTTGTCTTTAAATCTCTCCATGGCCTCACACCCCCTCCCACCAGCCCCTTCCCCTTCCCTCCTCCCTATCTCTGTAACCTCCTCCAGCCCCACAACCCTCTGAGATCTCTGTGCTCCTCCAATTCCGGCCTTTTGTACAGCCCCCGATTTTAACCACTCCACCAGTGGCAGACGTGCCTTCAGCTGCCTGGGCCCTAAGCTCTGGAATACCCTCCCTAAACCTCTCCGCCCCTCTCTCTCTTTCTCTCTCTCTCCCTCTCCCCTCCTTTAAGATGACCTCTTTGGCCGAGAATTTGGTGACCTGACCCTAATACCTCCTTAAGTGGCCCGGGGTCAAATTTTGCTTTGTAATGCTCATGTGAGGCGCCTTTGGGGTGTTTTATTCTGTAAAGGGCACTATATAAATATAAGTTGTTGTTATCAATTGCATGGTATGATCCCGGTTTGAAGTGTAATTATTCAATGCTGAAATAAATCTAGCTGGAGCTTGTGATACGTTTTTTGCAGCTTCTGTTTCATGTTGAAAGTGCGTTTTTTTTAATGTCTTGGTGTTGAAAAATCTGGAACCTTCCACCTGGGAAACTGCTGATGTCAGGAGCCAATTGAAAATGCCAAAAGCACGGGTCAGTAGATTTTTGTGAGATAAGTGTATTAAAGACATGGAACCAAGGAGGGTCATAGAAACATAGAAACTAGGAACAGGAATGAGGAACATTCAGTCCTTCGAGCCTGTTCCGTTATTCAATATGGTCGTGGCTGATTCTCTGTCTCAACACCGTACTCCTGCTCTCTCCTTACACCCCTTAACGCCTTTAGAGTCTCGAAATCTATTTCCTTCTTAAATATATTCAGTGACTTGACCTCCATAGCCTCTGTGGTAGAGAATTCCATAGGTTCACCATCCTCTGAGTGAAGAGGTTTCTCCTCATCTCTGTCCTAAATGGTCCACTCTGTACCCTGAGACTGTGACCCCATGTTCTAGACCCCGCACCCCCTATCATATGGGACACTTGCCTTTATCAATCGAGGCACAGATTACAAAAGTAGGGAGGTCATGTTGGAGTTGTATAGAACCTTGGTGAGGCCACAGCTGGAGTACTGTGTGCAGCTCTGGTCGCTACATTATAGGAAAGATGTGATTGCACTGGAGGGGGTGCAGAGGAGATTCACCAGGATGTTGCCTGGGATGAAACATTTAAGTTATGAAGAGAGGTTGGATAGACTTGGGTTGTTTTCGTTGGAGCAGAGAAGACTGAGGGGCGCCTGATCGAGGTGTACAAGATTATGAGGGGCATGGACAGGGTGGATAGGGAGCAGCTGTTCCCCTTAGTTGAAGGCTCAGTCACGAGGGGGGCATAAGTTCAAGGTGAGGGACAGGAGGTTTAGGGGGGATGTGAGGAAAAACTTTTTTACCCAGAGGGTGGTGAGGGTCTGGAATGCGCTGCCTGGGAGGGTGGTGGAGGCGGGTTGCCTCACATCCTTTAAAAAGTACCTGGATGAGCACTGGGCATGTCATAACATTCAAGGCTATGGGGCCAAGTGCTGGTAAATGGGATTAGGTAGGTAGGTCAGGTGTTTCTCACGTGTCAGTGCAGACTCGATGGGCCGAAGGGCCTCTTCTGCACTGTGTGATTCTGTGATTCTTCGGAGGGGGAACACCCTCCCTGTATCCATCTGTCCCACCCTGCCAGAATCTTAAACCTTTCAATGAGATCCCCTCTCATTCTTCTAAACTCCAGTAAATACAGCCCCAGTTGGCCCGGGGGAGGGGCTACCATAGTAGTATTGTCACTGGACTAATATCCCAGAGGCCCAGGCTAATGCTCTGGGGACCCGGGTTTGAATCCCAGCACAGATGGTGCAATTTGAATCTAATAAGCTGCAGTAAGTCTGATGGTGACCACGAGACCATCGCTGATTGTTGTGAAAACCCATCTGGTTCACTAAATGCCCTTTAGGGAAGCAAATCTGCCATCCTTACCTGCTCTGGCCTACATGTGATACTAGACCCCACACTAATGTGGTTGAATCCTAAATGCCCGGCCTTTAGGGATGGGCAGTAGATGCTGGTTCTAGCCAGTGAGCGTTGTCTACAGCCAATGAATATTAAAAAAAAAATCTATCCTCATGCAACAATCCTGCCTTCTTAGGAATCAGCCTGGTTAATGTTTGCTGCACTCTCTCTGGGGCAAGCATATCCTTCCTTAGGTAAGGAGACCAAAACTGCACATAACACTCCAGCTGTGTAATGGATTTAAGATACTCTACCACCCACAAGGACAAGAGCAGCAGATGCATGGCAACACCAATGCCTGCAAGTTCCCCTCCAAGCCACTCACCATCCTGACTTGGAATTATGTCACCGGGTCAAAATCCTGGAGCTCCCTCCCTCACAGCGCTGTGGGTGTACCTACACCACATGCACTGCAGCGGTTCAAGAAGATGGCTCAGTACCACTTTCTCTGGGCAATTTGGGATGGGCAACACATATTGGCCTAGCCAGCAATGCCCACATTCCATGAATGAATTAACAAAAAGGAGATATATATATATATATATATATATAGATGTACATGCAGAAACAGATATATGTACACAAACATAAAGGTAAGAACAGACATGATAGCAGCAGTGGCATTCAACATGTTTCACTGACAATTAACAGAAGTGCTAATTCTACAAGAGCAAAGTGGAATAAAACCTTCTGGGATGACTACCCGGGGAAACCATGTCTCACTCACACCTTTCTTCCCAGTCTGCAAATCTCACTGGTGCACTTTCATGTTGGAAGGTTATTATTAAATGCGTTACTAATGTGTGGGCCCACAATTCCTCTTTTATGGTTAGGCTTTGGTTTTTAACTTGGGAGTTACAAAAACCATCACATTTTCAGCTGTCACTGAGCCACACAATCCTGGATCTCGCTCCCTAACAGCGCTGTGGGTGTACCAACACTATTTATTCCAATTGGAATGATTATTGTGTATTTGTTTTATGAGGGGTTGACAATGGGTTATCAAACCCCTCTCCAATTCTACATACAATGACGTGGGGATATTCAAACGATCCAGGGAGTGTGGTTTCTCCTGTTGTCTTCCCCTAGTGAATTTTCACAGGAGATCCACGTTCGCGTGTAGCCGATAGTAGCGTGAATTTAAAAAAGTTCAACAGATTTTCCTTAAATGAGTCTTTAGAAGGCATGGAGTTTGTTCCAATCCTTCATTGTTCTTGAGGAGAAAGGAGTTAGCAAAGGAAACACTTTGGGGTGTGTACAGTTAAAGCTACAAATTCCTCGAGCTAGGTCATTTTGCATTTGTTTACAGCCTGGGGGTATTTAATTATCCATTCAAAATTTTATAGAGGCTTGTCAACCCATGGGCTTTGTCTTCGATCCTGCCGATTGTGCTGGCCCTGCCACTTGACCAACGTGGATCTTGTGAGTTATTGTTCGTAACAAAATGAGCTGTCCAGTGTTGAACCTTCTCCAGGAGGGGAATGCTTTTATGGATCCCAAGCCGCTGCGCTGTGCACCAGGTGTGGCCTGAGTCGCGTTGGGTGCAGCATCTCCTTCACTGTAGAACGATGGAAGTTCCGTTTCATGGACCCAAGTCCCTTGGAAGCCGTGTGTTGGATTTGTACATTCCACCTTAACTCGAATGGGATGAGGTTTTCTAAGTACCGGCATTCGTTAGCAACTTCAAGGGGCAAGTATGTGCTGTGTAGTTGGTACTGATGGATATTAAGTATTGCTGAGTCATGTGAAATTACATTTCTCCATGTTGAGTTTCATCCCCCAGATGTTGGTCCATCTGACGAGATTATTTAGACCGTCCTGAAGACTAACCTCATCTGCTTCTGTAATGGCTCTATAGACCAAGCAGTCATCTGCACAGAGACTGGCCTGGCTCTGATTCCCCATCCTGGATTTCATTTGTGAAGGGGAGAAGCAGGATCAGGCCCAGAGTGTCACTGTGGGCCTTGCCACTGAAGATTGGCTTGCAGTTTGAGGCCTCCCCATTCGCTGTGACACTTTGTTGTTGCTATCATGGTCTCCCTCCCCCTCCCCGTGACTGATGACCGGTGACAGACTGTGAATATTGCCTGAGGGTGCGATTGGGCTTGATTGTGGTGAGGACCCACAGTCTAATAGGCACCCACCTGAGTTAAACCGAGCAAAGGTCAGCATTCACTCCCATTGTACATAAGCCCAATGGATCCAGTTCCCTCCAATTCACTCCCATTGTACAAAATCCCAATGGATCCAGATCCCTGCCCATTCATTCCCATTATACAGAATCCCAATGGATCCAAATCCCCTCCAATTCACTCCCATTGTACAGACTCCCAATGGATCTAAATCCCCTCCAAATCACTCCCATTGTACAGAATCCCAATGGATCCAGGTCCGTCCCCATTCACTCCCATTGCACAGAATCCCAATGGATCCAAATCCCCTCCCATTCATTCCCATTATACAGAATCCCAAAGGATCCAGATCCCTGCCCATTTACTCCCATTGTACAGAATCCCAATGGATCCAAATCCCCTCCAATTCACTCCCATTGTACAGAATCCCAAAGGATCAAAATCCCCTCCAATTCACTCCCATTGTACAGAATCCCAATGGATCCAGGTCCCTCCCCATTCACTCCTGCTGCACTGTACTGGTTGCACAGACTGAAGAGACACCATAGCAAGGCGTGGAGAATATGGATGAAGAATGAATGTGAAGAAGACCAAGGCAATGATGATCATCATCATCGGCTATCCCTTGATTCGAGGATGACGTCTACTCAGTGCCGCATGTCTCTGCCGTGGGTCTTCATGTCACTCAACACGTTGATTCTCAACCCTCAGACCTTTGGGCCCATGGGGTTGGATGTCCCACAAGGTAGCGGGATACAGGGTGCCGGATTTGCTTCCTTTTCTTCCTTTCTCCGTTGCTGCTCTGCCTCATCATTCAGACACTTGGACTCGAAACATGATGCAGCTCGATGGGCAAGTTGTCTTCATGCTGAACGATTGGTAGCAATCTCCTCCTGGCCATTGCTGCTGCGCTTCAAGGAAAGCCTCAGGGTGTTTTTGAAGACACTTGGCCATTCGAGAGTTGATAAAACAGGCGGAAGGGCTTTTCATCCATCCAGACAGTGTGCAGCCCATTGAAGTTGCTTCTGCTTGAATGCTTGTGGAGATGGCTTCAAGAAGGACACTAGCATTTACAGCAGGGGGCATTGCTAATGGAAGCTCTCCAGTGTCCTCAGGTATTGCTGATTCACAGTCCCATTCGGGATAGTGGATGAGTGACACACACAATGGGGATAAGCAGAGGTCTATTGCTGGACTGAATGGAAAGGCTTGAAACAAGTGAAAAATTGCCTGTAGCTTGGGCAGACTATCCCAGACAAGGTGAGCTGTAATTGTGAGATCTGAAGGAGAGTTTAGATAGACAAGAGCAGCTTTGTCAGAATGAAGCGCATGTTTACATCCCAGAAGCTGGATCTGCGTCTCAGGAAAGGAACGCTTAGATACCACATCTTGCCATCCATGTTATTTGCTTCAGTGACATAGGCAACAAGCAAAGAGATTACTGGTCAGCTGAATGTGTTGGAGATGTGATTGTACAGGAAGAAGTTCTACACTCTACCCAGACAGAAAGTCTCATGAGGATGTGCTGGGAATGGTACTCCCACTGTACACAATCCCAATGGATCAAATCCCTTCCCATTCATTCCCATTTCACATAATCCCAATGGATCAAAATCCCCTCCCATTCACTCCCATTTCACACAATCCTAATGTATCAAATCCCTTCCCATTCACTCCCATTTCACACAATCCTAATGGATCAAATCCCTTCCCAATCACTCCCATTTCACACAATCCCAATGGATCAAATCCCTTCCCATTCACTCCCATTTCACACAATCCCAATGGATCAAATCCCTTCCCATTCACTCCCATTTCACACAATCCCAATGGATCAAATCCCTTCCCATTCACTCCCATTTCACACAATCCCAATGGATCAAATCCCTTCCCATTCACTCCCATTTCACACAATCCCAATGGATCAAATCTCTTTCCTTACAATCCCATTGTCCTGAATTCCAGTGGCACTTTGAGCCAATGAAGTACTTTGAAAGTTTTGTCATCTAACCTATGAAACACGGTGACGAACCTTTTGCGTACAGCAAGCTCCCACAGTCAGCAACGTGACAATGACCAGATCATCTGTTTTTTAGTGATGCTGGTTGAGTGATTGAATAGTGGACTCAGGACACTGGGGAGAACTCTCCCACCCCCACCCCCCACCCCCCCAACCCCCACCCCCCACCCCGCTCTGCTTCAGAACGATAGCCATGAGATCGCTTCCGTTCCCTGAGCTGGGTGGGGGGGGGGTGCGCAGCTTGAAGTCTCATCCAAAAGATGGCGCCTCAGACAGTGCAGCACTGCCTCAGTTGCACGCTGTGGGTGTTAACCCAGAGTGCCTGAGGAGCAGTTTCACGGCAGATGATAAGTTGGTGAGGGGGGAATTGCTGTTTGAAAATCCTAGGATGAGTGTGGCTCTGAGGAAGCAGCTCCTTATTCTTTTGTCCCCTGACTTGGGGAAATTTAAGTGGAAAAGCGTACAGCCTTAATGTGCTCCGTGTGCTTTCCCAGTTCGTAAACAATTGTACCAGACATCTGGCTGATAAAGAAACAATGACTTGATGATTGATATCGGGCTGAGGGAATGTTTTCTTAGCTGATAGGCTCCTGTTGCAGCCTGAGAGTGGGAGATAATGTTCTGCCTGGGAGGCTCTGGTCGTCTCTCGGGGCCACAGCTTCAGCAGCATCGGCCCGTCCGCCGGCAGGGTCACGCACGGAGCGGGACCGGTCGCCCAACAGCGGCGCCGCTGCCCGGAAGCGGAGCGCGTTCCGCTTTTAAACGTGGCTTTGAGGGGTCAGTGAGCGCGCTGCTGCCCGATGTGTAGCCCAGGCACCGACAAAGGAAAGCCCACCTTTCTATAGCACCTCTCGCGACTCTCCGACGCGCTTTCAGGCCAGCGAAGCATTTGCCTGAAGTGTAGCTGCTGCTGTCATGTAGAACAATGCAGCGGCCGATTTGCGCACAGCAAGATCCCACAAGCAGCAGTGGGATAACGGGCCGATAACTTGTGTCAGTGATGCTGATTGAGGGGTGAATGTTGGCCAGGCCACCGGGCAGAACTCCCCTGCTCTTCTTCAAAATAGGGGCTGTGGGATCTTTTTTGCGCCCACTTGAGAGGGGAAGACCAGGCCTCGGTGTTAACGTCTCACCTGAAAGACGGCGCATCCGACAGTGCGGCACTCCCTCAATACTGCACTGTGAGTGTCAGCCTGGGTATTTCTGCTCAGGTCTCTGGGGTGAGACTTGAACCCCAATCTTCAAACTGAGGCATGAGCATCAAGAGACCAGGCAGCTTGACCCTGATTGGTCAAGGCATTACCCTGAGGAACGAGCCAGCGAATGGCTGTCACTTATTTTGTTTAGCTGAAACATGGGCAGCGTATGTACATGTTCTTTCTGTCTGCAAAGAACAGGGCCCTGTGTATTAACCTATGGAGCTTCCACCTTGGCCGTCCAGCCAACTGAGGGGACCGGCCCCCAAAGAGGCCCCAGTTGCTGTGGCAACATGTGCTTTGACGGGCTAGTAGTGGTCTGGAGCTATGGGTAGTGACAATCGAGTCTCCATCGTTCTTCCCATCTCGTGGGCTGGCCAGGAATCCCTCCCGCTCTTACCGCCTGCCATTGGCGGCCATTGGAAGGACTTGCAGGGTGATACGTGAACCTGTTTGGCCGCTTTATGAATGCATCTTCCTTGACCCTCAACACCTGGAGTGGGACTCGAACCCTGGGGTTTCAGGCTCAGGGTCACAATCCACTGCCCAACAAGACACTATTAATGCATGTTGAAGAAAGCCTTTAGTCAACACGCAGGCCCTAAACCTTGAGGGCTGCAATAATTTAGTCGAGATTGACCTGAAGAC
Organism: Isurus oxyrinchus; assembly: GCA_026770705.1. Lineage (NCBI taxonomy): Eukaryota > Metazoa > Chordata > Chondrichthyes > Lamniformes > Lamnidae > Isurus > Isurus oxyrinchus. Next base: position 39,742 of record JANJGN010003036.1, read on the forward strand.
TGTTATGAGTCAAGTGCCCGCTGACAGGAAGTTCTCTCAGTGAATGCGTAATGACTCCAAAAATAATACACATAGTCAGGGACTCTCCAGTAAGACACACAGTAATGTTTGCTCACTTGGTGACTTCAAGGGTCAAATGCAGCGCAAAAGTGAAACTATTTAATGTGGATCATCAGGGGAATATGTGTTTGTACCTAAAACACAGGGAATTTTTGTTTTCTTTGTCATGGGAAGTGGGTGTCTCCAGAAAGGCCAGCATTTGTTGCCCATCCCTAAAACTGACAGGATCGCTCAACCAGTTCAGAGGGAAGTTAAGCATCTACCACATTGCTGTGGGTCTGAGTCACATGTAGGCCAGACAGAGTAAGGATAGCAGACTTCCTTCCCTAAAGTACATTAGAGAACCAGATGGGTTTTTAATGACAATCAACATGGTCGCCATTACTGAGGCCAGCTTTATAATTCCGCATTTATTTATTGAATTTAAATGCCACCAGCTACCATGGTGGGATTTGAGCCCATGTCCCCAGAGGATTAGCCTAGACTTCTGGATTTCTAATTCAGTGACACTACCACTACACCACCATCTGCCCATAACATTGGGACCACCCTCCCCCCTCTCCTTCTGAGACTGGGGGTCCAAATAGAGTTGCCAAGTCTAGACCTAATCCTACACACTTCATCCAAACTACTGCCTCCAACTGCCCCGCCCCCACATGCCTGCCATTGGTCGCCCAACATAGCCATCCTTGCCTTCTCATGGCCAATCAGATAGTGAACTGACCCAGCATTACCATATCGGGTTTGGAAGGTGCTGTTGAAGGAGCCTTGGTGAATTCCTGCACTGCATCTTCCACACTGCTGCTTCTGTGCATTGGTGGTGGAGGGACTGAATGTTTAAGGTGGATGGGGTGCTAGTCAAGTGGGATGTTTTGTATTGCACGGTGTCAATCTTCTTGAGTATTGTTGGAGCTGCACTCATCCAGCTGTGGGGAGTATTCCATCACACTCCTGACTTGTGCCCTGCAGATGGTGGACAGGTTTTGGGGAGTCAGGAGGTGAGTTATTCTCCACAAAATTCCCATCCTCTGACCTGCTCTTGTAGCCACAGTATTTATATGGTTGGTCCAGTTCAACTCAAGAGGTGAGGTGAGAGTGAGTGACCTTGACATTAAAGCAGCAAGTGTGGCATCAAGGAGCCCTAGCAAAACTGGAGACATTGGGAATCAGGGGAATTCTCTCTGCTGGTGAAAGCCATACCTAGCACAAAGGAAGATGGTTGGAGCAGGCCAGAGGCTGGGAATTCTGTGGAGAGTGACTCACCTCCTGAGTCTCCAAAGCCTGTCCATCATCTAGAAGGCCTAGGATGTTGATAGTTGGGGATTCAGCGATAGTAATGCCCTTGAATGTCAAGGAGGAGTGGTTAGATTCTATCTTAGTGGAGATGGTCATTGCCTGGCAGTTGTGTGGCATGAGTGTTACTTGCCACTGGTCATCCCAAGTCTGGATATTGTCCAGGTCTTGCTGCATTTGGACATAGACTGCTTCAATATCTGAGGAGTCGCGAATGGTGCTGAACATTGTGGAATCATCAGCAAACAGCTCTACTTCTGACCTTATGATGGAAGGAAGGTCAGTGATGAAACAGTACAAGATGGTTGGGCCTAGAACACTACGAGGAACTCCTGTAGTGATGTCCTGGAGATGGGAATCTCAACCATCTTCCTTTGTGCTAGGTATGACTCCAACCAGTGGAGAGTTTTCCCCATGATTCCCATTGACTCCAGTTTTGCTAGGGCTACTTGATGTCACACTCGGTCAAATGTGGCCTTGATGTCAAGGGCAGTCACTCTCGCCTCACCTTGGGAGCTCAGCGGTTTTGTCCATGTTTGAACCAAGGCTGTAATGAGGTTGGGAGCTTAGTGGCCCTGGCAGAACCCAAACTGAACATCAGTGAGCAGGTTATTGCTGAGTAAGCGCCAATTGATAGCACTGGACATTTTCCATTGCTTTCCTGATGATGGAGAGTAGACTGATGGGGGGGTAATTGGCTGGGTTGGATTTGTCTTGCTTTTTGTGTACAGGACATACCTGGGCAATTTTCCACTTAACCGGGTAGATGCCAGTGTTGTAGCTGCACTGGAACAGCTTGGCTAGGGGCGCGGCAAGTTCTGGAGCACAATCTTCAGTACTATTGCCAGAATATTGTCAGGGCCCATAGCCTTTGCAGTATCCAGTAGCTGTTCCTTCATATCACATGGGGTGAATCAGATTGGCTGAAGACTGGTATCTGTGAGGCTGGTGACCTCTGGAGGAGGCTGAGATGGATCATCCACTCGGCACTTCTGGCTGAAGATTGTAGCAAATGCTTCAGCCTTATCTTTTGCAGTGATGTGCTGCCCCTCCCCCCACCACATCATTGAACATGGGGGCATTTGTGGAACTTCCTCCTCCCGTGAGTTTAATTGTCCACCACCATTCACAACTGGCTGTAGCAGGACTGCAGAGCTTAGGCCTAATCCATTGGTTGTGGGATCTCTTATCCCTGTCGATCACTTGCTGCTTATTCTGTTTGGTGCAGGCGTAGTCCTGCGTTGTAGCTTCACCAGGTTGACACCTCATTTTTGGGTGTGCCTGGTGCTGCTCCTGGCATGCCCTCCTGCACTCTTTGTTGAACCAGGGTTGATGGTAATGGTAGAGTGGGGGATAGGCCAGGCCATGAGGTTACACATTGTGTTCGAATACAATTCTGCTGCTGCTGATGGCCCACAGCACCTCATGGATGCCCAGTCTTGAGTTGCCAGATCTGTTGAAAATCTATCCCATTTAGCACAGTGGTAGTGCCACACAACACGTTGGAGGGTATCCTCATTGTGAAAGCAGGACTTTGTCTCCACATGGACTGTGTGGTCATTGTTCCTACCAATACCGTCATGGACAGATGCATCTGCAACAGGTCGATTGGTGAGGACAAGGTCAAGGAGGTATTTCCCTCTTGTTGGTTCCCTCACCTCCTGCCAGTAGACCCAGTCTAGCAGCTTTGTCCTTTAGGACTGGACCAGCCTGGTCTGTGGTAGTGCTATCGAGCCACACTTGGTGATGGGCATTGAACTCCCTCACCCAGAGAACCCTCAGTGCTTCCTCCAAGTGGTGTTCAACATAGAGGAAGCACTGGTTCATCAGCTGAGGGAGTGCGGTACGTGGTAATCAGCAGGAGGTTTCCTTACCTGTGTTTGACCTGATGCCATGAGACGTCATGGATCCCGGAGTCGATGTTGAGGACTGCCAGGGGAACTCCCTCCCGACTGTATACCACTGTGCTGCCACCTCTGTTGGGTCTGACCTGCCTGGATCATTGGTCCTTTCATGTGGAATACAAACCCAATTAACCAACCGCTCTGCTATTGAATTTGCAACAGCCATGCCACTTACTAAAGACAAAACAAAACTGCGGATGCTGGAAATCCAAAACAAAAACAGAATTACCTGGAAAAACTCAGCAGGTCTGGCAGCATCGGCGGAGAAGAAAAGAGTTGACGTTTCGAGTCCTCATGACCCTTCGACAGAACTTGATTTCGAGTCCAAGAAAGAGTTGAAATATAAGCTGGTTTAAGGTGAGTGTGGGGGGAGGGGGGGGCGGAGAGAAAGAGAGAGAGAGAGGTGCTTGTGTAGACAAACAAGCAGTGATAGAAGCAGATCATCAAAAGATGTCAGTGACAATGGTACAAAAGAACACATAGGTGTTAAAGTTAAAGTTGGTGATATTATCTAAACGAATGTGCTAATTAAGAATGGATGGTAGGGCACTCAAGGTACAGCTCTAGTGGGAGTGGGGGGAGCATAAAAGATTTTAAAATATTTAAAAATAATGGAAATAGGTGGGAAAAGAAAAATCTATATAATTTATAGGGAAAAAAAAGGGAAAAAGGGGGAAACAGAAAGGGGGTGGGGATGGGGGAGGGAGCTCACGACCTAAAGTTGTTGAACTCAATATTCAGACCGGAAGGCTGTAAGGTGCCTAGTCGGAAGATGAGATGTTGTTCCTCCAGTTTGCGTGGTCTCCTCTACATTGGAGAGACCAAACGTAAACTGGGCGACCGCTTTGCAGAACACCTGCGGTCTGTCCGCAAGAATGACCCAAACCTCCCTGTCGCTTGCCATTTTAACACTCCACCCTGCTCTCTTGCCCACATGTCTGTCCTTGGCTTACTGCATTGTTCCAGTGAAGCCCAACGCAAACTGGAGGAACAACACCTCATCTTCCGACTAGGCACCTTACAGCCTTCCGGACTGAATATTGAATTCAACAACTTTAGGTCGTGAGCTCCCTCCCCCATCCCCACCCCCTTTCTGTTTCCCCCTTTTTCCCTTTTTTTTCCCTATAAATTATATAGATTTTTCTTTTCCCACCTATTTCCATTATTTTTAAATATTTTAAAATCTTTTATGCTCCCCCCACCCCCACTAGAGCTGTACCTTGAGTGCCCTACCATCCATTCTTAATTAGCACATTCGTTTAGATAATATCACCAACTTTAACTTTAACACCTATGTGTTCTATTGTACCATTGTCACTGACATCTTTTGATGATCTGCTTCTATCACTGCTTGTTTGTCTACACAAGCACCTCTGTCTCTCTCTATCTCTCCGCCCCCCCCCCCACACACCTTAAACCAGCTTATATTTCAACTCTTTCTTGGACTCGAAATCAAGTTCTGTCGAAGGGTCATGAGGACTCGAAACGTCAACTCTTTTCTTCTCCGCCGATGCTGCCAGACCTGCTGAGTTTTTCCATGCCACTTACTTCACTGGAATTTCCTCCCTCAGTCCTCCAAGTGGCAGTATAATGCCTGAGAAAATTCAGGAAGCAAGCATTTGCTGTTTTTATTTCACTCCATATGACATAGGAGCTGATGTAGGAAAGTCCCTCACTGGTGATTATGTTAAAACAAAGTGCCAGATTCATTGGGAGCAGAGTTAGACGCGCTGCTCCTCAGGAGACAAAGCTTTAACTCCTCTGATGCAAAAATGTACAGCTTGAGCTTTGGAAAAGTGAACCAGGCAGACACCCCAGGTCTGTTGGCACTGGTTGCCTTGGCGATACTGCTGCCCGGGTCAGGTGAGTGATTTTAAATCTCCTGCCGTTTGATCGAATATGTTTGGGGTTTTTTTTTGTGTCTCTGGGTATTTCTGATTCACAGCCTCAGTGGGGTGTGCTCCTTCCAACTCTCCACCTTCACTGGTCTCACCACGTGGGCAGTGCCCAACAAGGGGGCCTCTGAGTTCACCCTGCGAGGTCTCTGGGTCCGGAGAGCAGGGTCGGATGGAGCGAGGGGGTGGGTGGGTGGGGAGCTAGAGAGATGGACTTCATTTCTGTAGTGCCTTTCTCAAGCACAGGACCATCACCAAACACTGCCAACCCCCGCACCCCCCTAACCACGCTGCCCCCTACTAACCACCCACCCCCTCACCCACCCCCAACCCCCCCACCCCCACCCACCCCTCGTCCCCAACCCCCCGAGCCTGCTCCATCATTCAATAAGACCCTGTAGCTGATCTGAGTGTGGTCTCAACCCCACTTTCCTGCCTGTCCCGCTGCCCCACTGTTCTAACCCTCGACTCCCTTGTCGATCAAAAATCTGTCTAACTCAAGCCTCGAATATATTCAGTGACCCCTGTGCCTTTGCTGCTCTCCGGGGAAGAGAATTCCAAATACTAACGGCCCCCTGAGAGAAGAAATTCCCCCCTCATCTCCGTCTTAAACGGGAGACCCCCTCATTCTGAAACTGTGACCCCTGGTTCTAGATTCCTGATCAGCTTTTAACTCATAAGACAAGCCCTTCAACCCGAAGGCAATCTGTTGAGGACTGAGGCTGCCTCCGATTCAAATATAACTCTCCTAACTAAGGAAACCAAATCTGCACGTGGTACTGCAAGTGTCACCAATGCCCTGCGCAGTTTGTAGCAAAACACCTCTACTTTTATACTCCATTCCCTTTGCAATAAAGGCGAACATTCCATTTGCCTTCCGAATGACTTGCTCTCCCTGTGTGCTAACTTCTGGTGACTCATGTACTCTGTCGATCCCTCTGCACCGCAGCATTCTGCAGTTTTATTTCAACAGTATCCTGCTCTTTTATCCTTCCTGCCAATTGGACAATCTCCTATGGTCCCACATTGTACTCCACCTGCCACGTTTTTGCCCATCTCTTCACCTGTCCATACATATCCCTTTGCAGACTCTTTGTATCCGCCTCACAGCTTGCTTTTCCACCTATCATTGTATCGTCTGCAATAAATTGGCTGCAATGCAGCCTGTCAGCAGGGGAACGGTGGGGGGGGGGTGGTGGTGGGGGTCAGTAGAAGTGGGATACAGTGGTGGATTCCTGCTCCTTGTTTAGGTCAATCTTAGTTACAGGCATTTCGCTGGCTTCAAGTTAAGATGTTGCCTCAGAACAGACCAATGTTGGAGAATGGGGGTCTCAAGCAGGAATTAGGCTCCTGATTAGCGTATCAAAAGGTCTCCTCCGGGCATAGGTAAACAACGTTTTGTTCACTAAATTGCTTCCTGGGGTGAGAGGGTTGTCCTATGACGAGACACTAAGTAAATTGGGCCTATATTCTCTGAGACAAAAACAGAATTACCTGGAAAAACTCAGCAGGTCTGGCAGCATCGGCGGAGAAGAAAAGAGTTGACGTTTCGAGTCCTCATGACCCCTCGACAGAACAGTTCTGTCGAAGGGTCATGAGGACTCGAAACGTCAACTCTTTTCTTCTCCGCCGATGCTGCCAGACCTGCTGAGTTTTTCCAGGTAATTCTGTTTTTGTTTTGGATTTCCAGCATCTGCAGTTTTTTTTGTTTTTATCTCTATATTCTCTGAGGTTAGAATAATGAGAGGTTACGCTGTGCAAGATTCTGAAGGAGCTCGACAAGGTGAACCCTGAAAGGTTGTTTTCCCTTGGCCGGGGAACCTAGAACTCTGGGGGCACAGTCTCAGGATAGGGGGCCGGTCATTGAGGGCGGAGACCAGGAGAAATTTCCTCACTCAAAGGCTTGTGAGCCATTGAAATTCTTTACCCCTGAGGGTTGTGGATGAGTAACCTTGAAGAATGAGTGGTGAGCATGTGGAATTCATTACCACAGAAAGCAGTTGAAACTAAATCATCGTATGTTTTCAAGAAGGAGTTAGATATAGCTCTTGGGGTGAAAGGGATCGAAGGCTATGGGGAGAAAGCGGGAGCAGGCTATTGAGTTGGATGATCAGCCATGATCATAATGAATGGTGGAGCAGGCTCGAAGGGCTGAATGGCCTACTCCTGCTCCTAGTTTCTATGTTTCTATGAAACATATAAGCTTCTGAGGCGCTTAACAGAGTGGTTGCTGAGAGGGTGTTACCCTCCTGGGGGAATCTAGATCTAGGGGGCACAGTGTCAAAATCAAGGGTCCTTCATTTCAGTTAGAGATGGGGAAGGATTTCTTCTCCCAGCGTTTTTTGTGCTTGGAACTCACCAAGGCTCCTTAGGCAGCACCTTCCAAACCCACGACCGCTGCCACCTAGCAGGACAAGGGCAGCAGACACATGGGGAACACCACCACCTGGAAGTTCCCCTCCAAGCCACATACCATCCTGACTTGCAAATATATCGGCCGTTCCTTCGCTGTTGTTGGGTCAAAACCCTGGAACTCTCTCCCTAACAGCACGGTGGGTGTACCTACACCACAAGGTCTGCAGCGGCTCAAGAAGGCAGCTCACCACCACCTTCTCAAGGGGCAATTTGGGGATGGGCAATAAATGCTGGCCCAGCCATCGACACCCACATCCCCGTGAATGAATGAAACAAATCCTGTACTCCACAAAGTCTGAGTCTTTGAATATATTCAGGGTTGGGTTGGACCGATTCTCGGGCCACAGTTGGGGGGGGGTCAAGGGTTACATGGGGCAGTCGGGAAAGTGGAGTTGAGGCCAGTCCAGACCAGGCTGCACTTCCCGCTCGCCACTTTGGCACCTTAGGCGTCCGTGCAGTGCCTGAAAAACCCTGCGCAAACGAGATGGGGTGCCATGCGAATGCAATGCCCTTCTGTGTTGCCCATTCCTCCTTGTTTCCGTTTCCTTTCTCCATTTTCCTCTTCTCGCTGGCACTCATTCTATTCCTCAGAGCAATTCACCTTCCCACCCCCCCCCCAACACCTCCCCACCCACCCCCCCCCCCACCCCGCCCACCCCTCCACCTCAACCCTTAGCCCCACAGCTACAGCCTACAGTCACCGCGAACGAGGAAACACGAGAGTGGAGGCCGGCAGTGAGCTGCCTTCTAGAACTGCCACAGTCTGTGTGGCGTAGGTACACCCACGGTGCCAATTCTGCCACGGTTTGGTACAATGGAGTGTTTGGCTCGGCCATTTCAGAGTCAGGCACGTTGCTGTGGGTCTGGAGTCACGTGTAGGCCAGACCGGGTAAGGGCGGCAGACTTCCCTTCCCTGATGGACATTGGCGAACCAGATGGGTTTTTACAACAATCTGGTAGTTTTGTGACAATTATTAACGAAAATAGCGTTTTATTCCAGATCATTAATTCATCGAATTTAAGTTCCTTTTGGCTGCTTTGGTGGGATTCGGACTCAAGTCGCTGGATTATCCGTCCAGTAAGATTGCCACCATCTCCATTTAGAATGGAGCACCAATTCGCGATTGGCCGTTTTCAATGATCACACAAAGCTATTGATGTTATGGGTGGACTATGGAGGGTGTGGTCAGCATAAGATCCCTCCCCCCATCACTTCAACCAAATTTCAGACCTTGCGTTCCAGGAAGGTTCCAGCCACACTGAGTCCATTTCCTCCTCACCTTCTCCACTAAAATAAGCGCAGCGTTTATATTTGCGCAGAGCAGGGTTACCAGACTGATCAAATACGATGCACGTTTCTGTATTGGCAGCTTCAGTGCCTCTTCCACAATGTAGAGAGCGGTAAAAGGGAACCTTTCAGATTCAAGAGCCCAACGCAAAAGGTTGTTCACTAAATTGGTTCCTGGTACTCTCGTCTCTGAGTCCAAACATTGTGAGTTCAAGTCCCACTCTGGAGGCTTCTTAAAAAATTCATTCATGGGACGTGGGCTTTGCTAGCCTAGCCCAGCATTTATTGCCCTTGAGAAGGTGGCGGTGAGCTGCCTTCTTGAGCCACTGCAGTCCCTGTGGTGTAGGTACACCCACCGTGCTGTTAGGGAGCGGGTTCCAGGGTTTTGACCCAGCGACAGTGAAGGAACGGCCGATATATTTCCAAGTCAGGATGGTGAGTGGCTTGGAGGGGAACTTCCAGGTGGTGGTGTTCCCCATGTGCCTGCTGCCCTTGTCCTTCTAGGTGGTAGTGGTCGTGGGTTTGGAAAGTGTTGTCTAAGGAACCTTGGTGAATTCCTGCAGTGCATCTTGTAGATGGTACACACACTGCTGCTACTGTGCGTCGGTGGTGGAGGGAGTGAAGGTTTGTGGATGGGGTGCTAATCAAGCGGGGCTGCTTTGTCCTGGATGGTGTCAAGCTTCTTGAGTGTTGTGGGAGCTGCACTCATCCAGGCAAGTGGGGAGTATTCCATCACACTCCTGACTTGAGCCTTATAGATGGTGGACAGGCTTAGTGAGTCAGGAGGTGAATCACTGGTATGTACGGTTACGTTTTTATAATGATATAAAAGTACCAATGGCTCATAATGGATTGGCTAAACACATTGAGAGCTCACTAGGCACAATAGAACGTTTTTTTAAAAAAATCATTGGATGTGGGCATTGCTGGCTAGGCAAGTGTTTGGTGCTCATCCCAAATTGCCCTTGTTCAGAGGACATTTAAGAGTCACGCACATTGCTGTGGATCTGGAGTCACATGTAGGCCAAGACCTGGTAAGGGCAGCAGATTTCCTTCCCTAAAGGACATGAGTGAACTAGGTAGGTGTTTACAACAATTGACCATGGTTTCATGGTCATTGTCAGACTATTAATTCCAGATTTTTATTGAACGCAAATTCCACCATCTGCTCTGGCAGGTTTCAATCCTGGGTCCCTCAGAGCATTACCCTGGGTCTCTGGATCACTCATCTCGTCGACAATACGACTACACCATTGCCTCCCCCTGATGGAGACAAGTAGAAAACTTGAAGATATCAGCAGCAGGGCTACATGTGCTGTGGTCTGCTCATAGGCCAAAGTGAAACAAAGTGGATCACATGACGCACTTCCCTTCTACTGATGTCAAGCTGCTTTCCCTTAAAGGCATATTACAACATGTACTCAAGAGGAGATTAGTTAGGGCCTTGTGCCCTGGATCTTCGATCCTGAGTCTTGTGGAAGCAGGGGTGGGGTCAGGAGCTGAGTTACTCACTGCAGAATTCCCAGCCTCCGACCTGCTCTTGGAGCCATGGTGTTGACATAGCTCACCCAGTTCAGTTTCAGGCCAAAAGGAATGGAAGTCACTCAGTGGTCAGGGACACACCCTAGCAACATTTCAAATGGTGTTGGCAGGGTAAATAATTGATTAAATGAGGGTCCACAGATTTCCCTCTGGGTTTTCCGATACCCCAGTTCTTGCCTGATGATCTTGCTCTAGTGTTAACTGGCGTTAATTGACATTAACTGGTGTGACGATACCAGGGAGTTGGCAGATGGTGTTCCTTGTTGAGTGATGTTCACTAAATTGGTTTGTTACCCTCACAGCTTTGGGGGCTAAGTCCGAGACTGGAAATGGTTGCTGCCCGGGTCTCATGAGAAAGGAGATGAATGCAAAATACTTCAACCGGTTCCAAAGGAGTTATCAAGACGTCGCAGTCTGTGGCAGCCAACAAGCAGCAGTCATGTGAGTGTATCTGAGATCAATTCCATTGTTGTATCTTATTTCAGCATGTGCAAAACTGGTCACTCACTTAAACCCCCACTACCATCCGCATTGAGTGCCGATGTGGACAGCTAGAATGGCGCAGGGTTATACAGAGTAAAGTTCCTTCTACACTATCCCCATCAAACACTCCCAGGACAGGTACAGCACGGGGTTAGATACAGAGTAAAGTTCCTTCTACACTATCCCCATCAAACACTCCCAGGACAGGTACAGTACGGGGTTAGGTACAGAGTAAAGCTCCCTCTACACTGTCCCCATCAAACACTCCCAGGACAGGTACAGCACGGGGTTAGGTACAGAGTAAAGCTCCCTCTACACTGTTCCCATCAAACACTCCCAGGACAGGTACAGCACGGGGTTAGATACAGAGTAAAGTTCCCTCTTCACTGTCCCCATCAAACACTCCCAGGACAGGTACAGCACGGGGTTAGATACAGAGTAAAGTTCCTTCTACACTATCCCCATCAAACACTCCCAGGACAGGTACAGTATGGGGTTAGATACAGAGTAAAGCTCCCTCTACACTGTCCCCATCAAACACTCCCAGGACAGGTACAGCACGGGGTTAGATACAGAGTAAAGCTCCCTCTACACTGTCCCCATCAAACACTCCCAGGACAGGTACAGCACGAGGTTAGATACAGAGTAAAGCTCCCTCTACACTGTCCCCATCAAACACTCCCAGGACAGGTACAGCACGGGGTTAGATACAGAGTAAAGTTCCCTCTCCACTGTCCCCATCAAATACTCTCTGGGCAGCTACAGCAAGGGGTTAGATATAGAGAAAAGCTCCATCTCCACTGTCCCCATCAAATACTCCCAGGACAGGTACAGCATGGGGTTAGATACAGAGTAAAGCTCCCTCTACACTGTCCCCATCAAACACTTCCAGGACGGGTACAGCACGGGGTTAGATTCAGTGTAAAGCTCCCTCTACACTGTCCCCATCAAACACTCCCAGGACAGGTACAGCACGGAGTTAGATACAGAGTAAAGCTCCCTCTACACTGTCCCCATCAAACACTCCCAGGACAGGTACAGCATGGGGTTAGATACAGAGTAAAGCTCCCTCTACACTGTCCCCATCAAACACTGCTGTCTGTTAACCTACATCTGAACCAATCAAAAGCTACTTTTTGAATCATCTTCCCTTGGTGCTGCCCTCCAATGATTTGCCCTCTGCCCTGAGTTCAGTCCCTCTGGTGGGTGATGTTGCTGATTGGATGGGCACTGGGGGCTGAATCTGCACTAACCGTGATCTGTACTGTGTGTATTACAGTTACACTAACCCCGGAAATTGGTTTCCTTCACAGGTTTAAACTAAAAGACGGAACTTCCATGTGTGTGGACCCGAGGAGGGTCTGGGCGAAGTTGCTGATGAAACGAATTGATAAAGGTTTCTATCCAACTCAATCCTTCGATGGTCCTTGAGCAGCAGAGAAAGCCTATGTTTCTTTTTGCAATTTGAAGCCCTTTAAAGTGCCATTTCGGTTGGTTTTGTTCCATCATTTGAATTGAGTAAGATGGGAGTGTGCAGCGGAGATCAGAAATAGGGGCAGGAGGAGGCCATTCAGCCCCTCAAGCCTGGTCTGCCATTCAATAAGATCTTGGCTGATCTGATTGTGGCCTTAACTCCACCCTCCACCCTATCGAGCCCCGCTCAGAATCTTGGATGTCTCAGTGAGGTCACCTCTTGTTCTTCGAAACTCCAATGAGTACAGGCGCAACCTGCTCAACCTTTCCTCATGAGACAAACCCCCTTCATCCCAGGAATCAGCCGAGCGACCCTTCTCCGAACTGTTTCCAAGTGTGTTGCTAAGGAGACCAAGGCAGTACACTCTAAGTGGGGTCTTACAAATGAGCTATACAGTTGTAGCAAGACTTCCCTACATTTATACTCCATCCTGCTTTGCGATAAAGGGAGCCTTCCTTGTTAGTTTACTGTACACATATCCCTGATCTCTCTGTTCGCGC
>JANJGN010003037.1:0-52593 GCA_026770705.1 Isurus oxyrinchus
GGGGAAAGGACAGTGTATCTAACGCACTGTGACACCCGGTCCCAGAGGGGGAAAGGACAGTGTATCTAACGCACTGTGACACCCAGTCCCAGAGGGGGAAAGGACAGTGTATCTAATGCACTGTGACACCCGGTCCCAGAGGGGGAAAGGACTGTGTATCTAACGCACTGTGACACCCGGTCCCAGAGGGGGAAAGGACAGTGTATCTAACGCACTGTGAGACCCGGTCCCAGAGGGGGAAAGGACAGTGTATCTAACGCACTGTGACACCCGGTCCCAGAGGGGGAAAGGACAGTGTATCTAACGCACTGTGAGACCCGGTCCCAGAAGGGGAAAGGACAGTGTATCTAACGCACTGTGACACCCGGTCCCAGAGGGGGAAAGGACAGTGTATCTAACGCACTGTGACATCAGGTCCCAGAGGGGGAAAGGACAGCGTATCTAACGCACTGTGACACCCGGTCCCAGAGGGGGAAAGGACAGTGTATCTAACGCACTGTGACACCCAGTCCCAGAGGGGGAAAGGACAGTGTATCTAACGCACTGTCACACCCGGTCCCAGAGGGGGAAAGGACAGTGCATCTATCACACTGTGACACCCGGTCCAAGAGGGGGAAAGGACAGTTTATCTAATGCACTGTGACACCCGGTCCCAGAGGGGGAAAGGACAGTGTATCTAAAGCACTGTGACACCCGGTCCCAGAGGGGGGAAAGGACAGTGTATCTAACGCACTGTGACACCCGGTCCCAGAGGGGAAAGGACAGTGTATCTAACGCACTGTGACACCCAGTCCCAGAGGGGGAAAGGACAGCGTATCTAACGCACTGTGACACCCAGTCCCAGAGGGGGAAAGGACAGTGTATCTAACGCACTGTGACACCCAGTCCCAGAGGGGGAAAGGACAGTGTATCTAACGCACTGTTACACCCGGTCCCAGAGGGGGAAAGGACAGTGTGTCTAACGCACTGTGACACCCGGTCCCAGAGGGGGAAAGGACAGTGTATCTAACGCACTGTTACACCCGGTCCCAGAGGGGGAAAGGACAGTGTATCTAACGCACTGTGACACCCGGTCCCAGAGGGGGAAAGGACAGTGTATCTAACGCACTGTGACACCCTGTCCCAGAGGGGGAAAGGACAGTGTATCTAACGCACTGTGACACCCGGTCCCAGAGGGGGAAAGGACAGGGTATCTAACGCACTGTGACACCCGGTCCCAGAGGGGGAAAGGACAGCGTATCTAACGCACTGTGACACCCGGTCCCAGAGGGGGAAAGGACAGTGTATCTAACGCACTGTGACACCCGGTCCCAGAGGGGGAAAGGACAGTGTATCTAACGCACTGTGACACCCAGTCCCAGAGGGGGAAAGGACAGTGTATCTAACGCACTGTGACACCCGGTCCCAGAGGGGGAAGGGACAGTGTATCTAACGCACTGTGACACCCGGTCCCAGAGGAGGAAAGGACAGTGTATCTAATGCACTGTGACACCCGGTCCCAGAGGGGGAAAGTACAGTGTATCTAACGCACTGTGACACCCGGTCCCAGAGGGGGAAAGGTCTGTGTATCTAACGCACTGTGACACCCGGTCCCAAAGGGGGAAAGGACAGTGTATCTAACGCACTGTGACACCCGGTCCCAGAGGGGGAAAGGACAGTGTATCTAACGCACTGTGACACCCGGTCCCAGAGGGGGAAAGGACAGTGTATCTAACGCACTGTGACACCCGGTCCCAGATGGGGAAAGGACAGCGTATCTAACGCACTGTGACACCCGGTCCCAGAGGGGGAAAGGACAGTGTATCTAACGCACTGTGACACCCGGACCCAGAGGGGGAAAGGACAGTGTATCTAACGCACTGTGACACCCGGTCCCAGAGGGGGAAAGGACAGTGTATCTAACGCACTGTGACACCCGGTCCCAGAGGGGGAAAGGACAGTGTATCTAACGCACTGTGACACAGTTTCTACATTCTCATCTCTCCGATTACACCTCCTCAGGGCTGACAGTTTAAGCGTGCAAGTCGGAGCACAGTTGAACCTCACCGTACAGCTCAAGAACTTGGCTGAAAATTCCTACCGGACAGCCGTTGAATTCAATCATCCACACGGAATTACTTTCCGTAAAGTGACCATTGTAAAGGTACAGTCCGTACGGCCAGCCACAAGCACACCCGGACTCCCTCACACACACACTCCCTCACACACACACACACACACACACACACACACTCTCCCTCACACACACACCCTCCCTCACACACACACACACACACACTCTCTCTCACACACACACTCTCTCTCACACACACACTCCTCACACACACTCTCTCTCACACACTCTCTCTCACACACACTCTCTCTCACACAATCTCTCACACACACTCTCTCTCACACACTCTCTCTCACACACACTCTCTCACACACACACACACACTCACACACACACACACACACTCCCTCACACACACACAATCACACACACACACACACACTCCCTCACACACACACACACACACACACACACACACACACACACTCACACACACACACACACACACACACACACACACACACACACACTCACACACACACACACACTCACACACACACACACACACACACACACACACACACTCACACACACTCCCTCACACACACACACACTCACACACACACACACACACACACACACTCCCTCACACACACACACACACACACACACTCACACACACACACACACACACACACACACACTCCCTCACACACACACACACACACACACACTCACACACACACACACACTCACACACACACTCACTCAGACACATACACACACTCACTCACACACAGACACACACACACTCACTCACATACACACACACACACACACACACACACACACACAAGCCCTCAGCACTGACCCTCCCACAGTGCGGCTCTCCCTCAGCACTGACCCTCCGACAGTGCGGCTCTCCCTCAGCACTGACCCTCCCACAGTGCGGCGCTCCCTCAGCGCTGACCCTCCGACAGTGCGGCGCTCCCTCAGCACTGAACCTCCCACAGTGCGGCTCTGCCTCAGCGCTGACCCTCCGACAGTGCGGCTCTCCCTCAGCACTGACCCTCCCACAGTGCGGCGCTCCCTCAGCACTGACCCTCCCACAGTGCGGCGCTCCCTCAGCGCTGACACTCCGACAGTGCGGCGCTCCCTCAGCACTGAACCTCCCACAGTGCGGCGCTCCCTCAGCACTGACCCTCCGACAGTGCGGAGCTCCTCAGTACCACCTGTGTAAAGACTGACTCTGGATTATCCTTGTTATCAGTCCAACAGGAAAGTCCCTATTGCCTGTACGGACAGTGTCACCCGATTGGACAGAAGCTTGACAAATTGCAACATCTCCCATCCAGTATTCGCTCAACATGCAGAGGTAAGAGTGAGAGTCACCAGTCAGTGTACAGACATCTCCCTGAGAGAGAGAGGGACTGAGAGACACCAGTCAGTGTACAGATATCTCCCTGAGAGAGAGGGGACTGAGAAGCACCAGTCAACGTGCAGATATCTCCCTGAGAGAGAGGGGACAGAGAGACACCAGTCAGTGTACAGATATCTCCCTGAGAGAGAGAGGGGATTGAGAGGCACCAGTCAGTGTACAGATATCTCCCTGAGAGAGAGAGGGGATTGAGACACACCAGTCAGTTTACAGATATCTCCCTGAGAGAGAGCGAACTGAGAGACACCAGTCAGTGGACAGATATCTCCCTGAGAGAGAGAGGGGGACTGAGAGACACCAGTCAGTGTACAGATATCTCCCTGAGAGAGAGGGGACTGAGAGACACCAGTCAGTGTAGAGATATCTCCCTGAGAGAGAGAGGGACTGAGAGACACCAGTCAGTGTACAGATATCTCCCTGAGAGAGAGAGACTGAGAGACACCAGTCAGTGTAGAGATATCTCCCTGAGAGAGAGAGGGGACTGAGAGACACCAGTCAGTGTACAGATATCTCCCTGAGAGAGAGAGGGACTGAGAGACACCAGTCAGTGTACAGATATCTCCCTGAGAGAGAGAGGGGACTGAGAGACACCAGTCAATGTACAGATATCTCCCTGAGAGAGAGGGACTGAGAGACACCAGTCAGTGTACAGATATCTCCCTGAGAGAGAGAGGGACTGAGAGACACCAGTCAGTGTACAGATATCTCCCTGAGAGAGAGAGGGGACTGAGAGACACCAGTCAGTGTACAGATATCGCCCTGAGAGAGAGAGGGACTGAGAGACACCAGTCAGTGTACAGATATCTCCCTGAGAGAGAGAGGGCACTGAGAGACACCAGTCAGTGTACAGATATCTCCCTGAGAGAGAGAGGGACTGAGAGACAACAGTCAGTGTATAGATATCTCCCTGAGAGAGAGGGACTGAGAGACACCAGTCAGTGTACAGATATCTCCCTGAGAGAGAGAGGGGACTGAGAGACACCAGTCAGTGTACAGATATCTCCCTGAGAGAGAGAGGGACTGAGAGACACCAGTCAGTGTATAGATATCTCCCTGAGAGAGAGGGACTAAGAGACACCAGTCAGTGTACAGATATCTCCCTGAGAGAGTGAGGGACTGAGAGACACCAGTCAGTGTACAGATATCTCCCTGAGAGAGAGAGGGGACTGAGAGACACCAGTCAGTGTACAGGTATCTCCCTGAGAGAGTGAGGGACTGAGAGACACCAGTCAGTGTACAGATATCTCCCTGAGAGAGAGGGACTGAGAGACACCAGTCAGTGTACAGATATCTCCCTGAGAGAGAGGGGACTGAGGGACACCAGTCAGTGTACAGATATCTCCCTGAGAGAGAGGGGACTGAGGGACACCAGTCAGTGTACAGATATCTCCCTGAGAGAGAGAGAGGGGACTGAGAGACACCAGTCAGTGTACAGATATCTCCCTGAGAGAGAGGGGACTGAGGGACACAAGTCAGTGTACAGATATCTCCCTGAGAGAGAGGGACTGAGAGACACCATTCAGTGTACAGATATCTCCCTGAGAGAGAGGGGACTGAGAGACACCAGTCAGCGTACAGATATCTCCCTGAGAGAGAGAGGGGACTGAGAGACACCAGTCAGTGTACAGATATCTCCCTGAGAGAGAGGGGACTGAGAGACACCAGTCAGTGTACAGATATCTCCCTGAGAGAGAGGGACTGAGAGACACCATTCAGTGTACAGATATCTCCCTGAGAGAGAGGGGACTGAGAGACACCAGTGTACAGATATCTCCCTGAGAGAGAGAGGGACTGAGAGACACCAGTCAGTGTACAGATATCTCCCTGAGAGAGAGGGGACTGAGAGACACCAGTCAGCGTACAGATATCTCCCTGAGAGAGAGAGGGACTGAGAGACACCAGTCAGTGTACAGATATCTCCCTGAGGGAGAGAGAGGGACTGAGAGACACCAGTCAGTGTACAGATATCTCCCTGAGAGAGAGGGAGGGACTGAGAGACACCAGTCAGTGTACAGATATCTCCCTGAGAGAGAGAGAGAGGGGACTGAGAGACACCAGTCAGTGTACAGATATCTCCCTGAGAGAGAGAGAGAGAGGGACTGAGAGACACCAGTCAGTGTACAGATATCTCCCTGAGAGAGAGAGGGACTGAGAGACACCAGTCAGTGTACAGATATCTCCCTGAGAGAGAGAGGGACTGAGAGACACCAGTCAGTGTACAGATATCTCCCTGAGAGAGAGAGACTGAGAGACAGCAATCAGTGTACAGGTATCTCCCTGACAGAGAGAAACTGATAGACACCAGTCAGTGTACAGATATCTCCCTGAGAGAGAGAGCGGACTGAGAGACACCAGTCAGTGTACAAATATCTCCCTGAGAGAGAGAGGGACTGAGAGACACCAGTCAGTGTACAGATATCTCCCTGAGAGAGAGAGGGACTGAGAGACACCAGTCAGTGTACAGATATCTCCCTGAGAGAGAGAGGGACTGAGAGACACCAGTCAGTGTACAGATATCTCCCTGAGAGAGAGAGGGGACTGAGAGACACCAGTCAGTGTACAGATATCGCCCTGAGAGAGAGAGGGACTGAGAGACACCAGTCAGTTTACAGATATCTCCCTGAGAGAGAGAGGGGACTGAGAGACACCAGTCAGTGTACAGATATCTCCCTGAGAGAGAGGGGACTGAGGGACACCAGTCAGTGTACAGATATCTCCCTGAGAGAGAGGGGACTGAGGGACACCAGTCAGTGTACAGATATCTCCCTGAGAGAGAGAGAGGGGACTGAGAGACACCAGTCAGTGTACAGATATCTCCCTGAGAGAGAGGGGACTGAGGGACACCAGTCAGTGTACAGATATCTCCCTGAGAGAGAGGGACTGAGAGACACCATTCAGTGTACAGATATCTCCCTGAGAGAGAGGGGACTGAGAGACACCAGTCAGCGTACAGATATCTCCCTGAGAGAGAGAGGGGACTAAGAGACACCAGTCAGTGTACAGATATCTCCCTGAGAGAGAGAGGGGACTGAGAGACACCATTCAGTGTACAGATATCTCCCTGAGAGAGAGGGGACTGAGAGACACCAGTGTACAGATATCTCCCTGAGAGAGAGAGGGACTGAGAGACACCAGTCAGTGTACAGATATCTCCCTGAGAGAAAGGGGACTGAGAGACACCAGTCAGCGTACAGATATCTCCCTGAGAGAGAGAGGGACTGAGAGACACCAGTCAGTGTACAGATATCTCCCTGAGGGAGAGAGAGGGACTGAGAGACACCAGTCAGTGTACAGATATCTCCCTGAGAGAGAGGGAGGGACTGAGGGACACCAGTCAGTGTACAGATATCTCCCTGAGAGAGAGAGGGACTGATAGACACCAGTCAGTGTACAGATATCTCCCTGAGAGAGAGAGCGGACTGAGAGACACCAGTCAGTGTACAAATATCTCCCTGAGAGAGAGAGGGACTGAGAGACACCAGTCAGTGTACAGATATCTCCCTGAGAGAGAGAGAGGGGACTGAGAGACACCAGTCAGTGTACAGATATCTCCCTGAGAGAAAGAGAGGGACTGAGATTCACCAGTCAGTGTACAGATATCTCCCTGAGAGATAGAGGGGACTGAGAGACACCAGTCAGTGTACAGATATCTCCCTGAGAGAGAGAGGAGACTGAAAGACCCCAGGCAGTGTACAGATATCTCCCTGAGAGAGAGAGGGGACTGAGAGACACCAGTCAGTGTACAGATATCTCCCTGAGATAGAGGGACTGAGAGACACCAGTCAGTGTACAGATATCTCCCTGAGAGAGAGGGGACTGAGAGACACCAGTCAGTGTACAGATATCTCCCTGAGAGAGAGAGGGGACTGAGAGACACCAGTCAGTGTACAGATATCTCCCTGAGAGAGAGAGGGACTGAGAGACACCAGTCAGTGTACAGATATCTCCCTGAGAGAGAGAGGGGACTGAGAGGCACCAGTCAGTGTACAGATATCTCCCTGAGAGAGAGAGGGGACTGAGAGACACCAGTCAGTGTACAGATATCTCCCTGAGAGAGAGAGGAGACTGAGAGACCCCAGGCCGTGTACAGATATCTCCCTGAGAGAGAGAGGGGACTGAGAGACCCCAGGCAGTGTACAGATATCTCCCTGAGATAGAGGGACTGAGAGACACCAGTCAGTGTACAGATATCTCCCTGAGAGAGAGGGGACTAAGAGACACCAGTCAGTGTACAGATATCTCCCTGAGATAGAGGGACTGAGAGACACCAGTCAGTGTACAGATATCGCCCTGAGAGAGAGAGGGACTGAGAGACACCAGTCAGTGTACAGATATCTCCCTGAGAGAGAGAGGGGACTAAGAGACACCAGTCAGTGTACAGATATCTCCCTGAGAGAGAGAGGGGACTGAGAGACACCAGTCAGTGTACAGATATCTCCCTGAGAGAGAGAGGGACTGAGAGACACCAGTCAGTGTACAGATATCTCCCTGAGAGAGAGAGGGGACTGAGAGGCACCAGTCAGTGTACAGATATCTCCCTGAGAGAGAGAGGGGACTGAGAGACACCAGTCAGTGTACAGATATCTCCCTGAGAGAGAGAGGAGACTGAGAGACCCCAGGCAGTGTACAGATATCTCCCTGAGAGAGAGAGGGGACTGAGAGACACCAGTCAGCGTACAGATATCTCCCTGAGATAGAGGGACTGAGAGACACCAGTCAGTGTACAGATATCTCCCTGAGAGAGAGGGGACTAAGAGACACCAGTCAGTGAACAGATATCTCCCTGAGAGAGAGAGGGGACTGAGAGACACCAGTCAGTGTACAGATATCTCCCTGAGAGAGAGATGGACTGAGAGACAGCAGTCACTGTACAGATAAATCCCTGAGAGAGAGAGGGGACTGAGAGACACCAGTCAGTGTACAGATATCTCCCTGAGAGAGAGGGGACTGAGAGACACCAGTCAGTGTACAGATATCTCCCTGAGAGAGAGGGGACTGAGAGACACCAGTCAGTGTACAGATATCTCCCTGAGAGAGAGGGACTAAGAGACACCAGTCAGTGTACAGATATCTCCCTGAGAGAGTGAGGGACTGAGAGACACCAGTCAGTGTACAGATATCTCCCTGAGAGAGAGAGGGGACTGAGAGACACCAGTCAGTGTACAGATATCTCCCTGAGAGAGAGAGGGGACTGAGAGACACCAGTCAGTGTACAGATATCTCCCTGAGAGAGTGAGGGACTGAGAGACACCAGTCAGTGTACAGATACTCCCTGAGAGAGAGAGGGGACTGAGAGACACCAGTCAGTGTACAGATATCTCCCTGAGAGAGAGAGGGGACTGAGAGACACCAGTCAGTGTACAGATATCTCCCTGAGAGAGAGAGGGACTGAGAGACACCAGTCAGTGTATAGATATCTCCCTGAGAGAGAGGGACTAAGAGACACCAGTCAGTGTACAGATATCTCCCTGAGAGAGTGAGGGACTGAGAGACACCAGTCAGTGTACAGATATCTCCCTGAGAGAGAGGGGACTGAGGGACACCAGTCAGTGTACAGATATCTCCCTGAGAGAGAGGGACTGAGAGACACCATTCAGTGTACAGATATCTCCCTGAGAGAGAGAGGGACTGAGAGACACCGGTCAGTGTACAGATATCTCCCTGAGGGAGAGAGAGGGACTGAGAGACACCAGTCAGTGTACAGATATCTCCCTGAGAGAGAGGGAGGGACTGAGAGACACCAGTCAGTGTACAGATATCTCCCTGAGAGAGAGAGAGAGGGGACTGAGAGACACCAGTCAGTGTACAGATATCTCCCTGAGAGAGAGAGAGAGGGGACTGAGAGACACCAGTCAGTGTACAGATATCTTCCTGAGAGAGAGAGACTGAGAGCCAACCAGTCAGTGTACAGATATCTCCCTGAGAGAGAGAGGGATTGAGAGACACCAGTCAGTGTACAGATATCTCCTTGAGAGAGAGAGAGGGGACTGAGAGACACCAGTCAGTGTACAGATATCTCCCTGAGAGAGAGGGGACTGAGAGACACCAGTCAGTGTACAGATATCTCCCTGAGAGAGAGAGGGACTGAGAGACACCAGTCAGTGTACAGATATCTCCCTGAGAGAGAGAGGGACTGAGAGACACCAGTCAGTGTACAGATATCTCCCTGAGAGAGAGAGGGACTGAGAGACACCAGTCAGTGTACAGATATCTCCCTGAGAGAGAGAGGGACTGAGAGACACCAGTCAGTGTACAGATATCTCCCTGAGAGAGAGAGACTGAGAGACACCAATCAGTGTACAGATATCTCCCTGAGAGAGAGAAACTGATAGACACCAGTCAGTGTACAGATATCTCCCTGAGAGAGAGAGGGGACTGAGAGACACCAGTCAGTGTACAGATATCTCCCTGAGAGAGAGAGGGACTGAGAGACACCAGTCAGTGTATAGATATCTCCCTGAGAGAGAGGGACTAAGAGACACCAGTCAGTGTACAGATATCTCCCTGAGAGAGTGAGGGACTGAGAGACACCAGTCAGTGTACAGATATCTCCCTGAGAGAGAGGGGACTGAGGGACACCAGTCAGTGTACAGATATCTCCCTGAGAGAGAGGGACTGAGAGACACCATTCAGTGTACGATATCTCCCTGAGAGAGAGGGGACTGAGAGACACCAGTCAGTGTACAGATATCTCCCTGAGAGAGAGGGGACTGAGAGACACCAGTCAGTGTACAGATATCTCCCTGAGAGAGAGAGGGGACTGAGAGACACCAGTCAGTGTACAGATATCTCCCTGAGAGAGAGAGGGGACTGAGAGACACCAGTCAGTGTACAGATATCTCCCTGAGAGAGAGAGGGGACTGAGAGGCACCAGTCAGTGTACAGATATCTCCCTGAGAGAGAGAGGGGACTGAGAGACACCAGTCAGTGTACAGATATCTCCCTGAGAGAGAGAGGAGACTGAGAGACCCCAGGCCGTGTACAGATATCTCCCTGAGAGAGAGAGGGGACTGAGAGACCCCAGGCAGTGTACAGATATCTCCCTGAGATAGAGGGACTGAGAGACACCAGTCAGTGTACAGATATCTCCCTGAGAGAGAGGGGACTAAGAGACACCAGTCAGTGTACAGATATCTCCCTGAGATAGAGGGACTGAGAGACACCAGTCAGTGTACAGATATCGCCCTGAGAGAGAGAGGGACTGAGAGACACCAGTCAGTGTACAGATATCTCCCTGAGAGAGAGAGGGGACTAAGAGACACCAGTCAGTGTACAGATATCTCCCTGAGAGAGAGAGGGGACTGAGAGACACCAGTCAGTGTACAGATATCTCCCTGAGAGAGAGAGGGACTGAGAGACACCAGTCAGTGTACAGATATCTCCCTGAGAGAGAGAGGGGACTGAGAGGCACCAGTCAGTGTACAGATATCTCCCTGAGAGAGAGAGGGGACTGAGAGACACCAGTCAGTGTACAGATATCTCCCTGAGAGAGAGAGGAGACTGAGAGACCCCAGGCAGTGTACAGATATCTCCCTGAGAGAGAGAGGGGGACTGAGAGACACCAGTCAGCGTACAGATATCTCCCTGAGATAGAGGGACTGAGAGACACCAGTCAGTGTACAGATATCTCCCTGAGAGAGAGGGGGACTAAGAGACACCAGTCAGTGAACAGATATCTCCCTGAGAGAGAGAGGGGACTGAGAGACACCAGTCAGTGTACAGATATCTCCCTGAGAGAGAGATGGACTGAGAGACAGCAGTCACTGTACAGATAAATCCCTGAGAGAGAGAGGGGACTGAGAGACACCAGTCAGTGTACAGATATCTCCCTGAGAGAGAGGGGACTGAGAGACACCAGTCAGTGTACAGATATCTCCCTGAGAGAGAGGGGACTGAGAGACACCAGTCAGTGTACAGATATCTCCCTGAGAGAGAGGGACTAAGAGACACCAGTCAGTGTACAGATATCTCCCTGAGAGAGTGAAGGACTGAGAGACACCAGTCAGTGTACAGATATCTCCCTGAGAGAGAGAGGGGACTGAGAGACACCAGTCAGTGTACAGATATCTCCCTGAGAGAGAGAGGGGACTGAGAGACACCAGTCAGTGTACAGATATCTCCCTGAGAGAGTGAGGGACTGAGAGACACCAGTCAGTGTACAGATAACTCCCTGAGAGAGAGAGGGGACTGAGAGACACCAGTCAGTGTACAGATATCTCCCTGAGAGAGAGAGGGGACTGAGAGACACCAGTCAGTGTACAGATATCTCCCTGAGAGAGAGGGGACTGAGAGACACCAGTCAGTGTACAGATATCTCCCTGAGAGAGAGAGGGACTGAGAGACACCAGTCAGTGTATAGATATCTCCCTGAGAGAGAGGGACTAAGAGACACCAGTCAGTGTACAGATATCTCCCTGAGAGAGTGAGGGACTGAGAGACACCAGTCAGTGTACAGATATCTCCCTGAGAGAGAGGGGACTGAGGGACACCAGTCAGTGTACAGATATCTCCCTGAGAGAGAGGGACTGAGAGACACCATTCAGTGTACAGATATCTCCCTGAGAGAGAGAGGGACTGAGAGACACCAGTCAGTGTACAGATATCTCCCTGAGGAAGAGAGAGGGACTGAGAGACACCAGTCAGTGTACAGATATCTCCCTGAGAGAGAGGGAGGGACTGAGAGACACCAGTCAGTGTACAGATATCTCCCTGAGAGAGAGAGAGAGGGGACTGAGAGACACCAGTCAGTGTACAGATATCTCCCTGAGAGAGAGAGAGAGGGGACTGAGAGACACCAGTCAGTGTACAGATATCTTCCTGAGAGAGAGAGACTGAGAGCCACCAGTCAGTGTACAGATATCTCCCTGAGAGAGAGAGGGATTGAGAGACACCAGTCAGTGTACAGATATCTCCCTGAGAGAGAGGGGACTGAGAGACACCAGTCAGTGTACAGATATCTCCCTGAGAGAGAGAGGGATTGAGAGACACCAGTCAGTGTACAGATATCTCCCTGAGAGAGAGGGGACTGAGAGACACCAGTCAGTGTACAGATATCTCCCTGAGAGAGAGAGGGATTGAGAGACACCAGTCAGTGTACAGATATCTCCCTGAGAGAGAGGGGACTGAGAGACACCAGTCAGTGTACAGATATCTCCCTGAGAGAGAGGGGACTGAGAGACACCAGTCAGTGTACAGATATCTCCCTGAGAGAGAGGGACTGAGAGACACCAGTCAGTGTACAGATATCTCCTTGAGAGAGAGAGAGGGGACTGAGAGACACCAGTCAGTGTACAGATATCTCCCTGAGAGAGAGGGGACTGAGAGACACCAGTCAGTGTACAGATATCTCCCTGAGAGAGAGAGGGACTGAGAGACACCAGTCAGTGTACAGATATCTCCCTGAGAGAGAGAGGGACTGAGAGACACCAGTCAGTGTACAGATATCTCCCTGAGAGAGAGAGAGACTGAGAGACACCAATCAGTGTACAGATATCTCCCTGAGAGAGAGAAACTGATAGACACCAGTAAGTGTACAGATATCTCCCTGAGAGAGAGAGCGGACTGAGAGACACCAGTCAGTGTACAAATATCTCCCTGAGAGAGAGAGGGACTGAGAGACACCAGTCAGTGTACAGATATCTCCCTGAGAGAGAGAGAGGGGACTGAGAGACACCAGTCAGTGTACAGATATCTCCCTGAGAGAGAGAGAGGGACTGAGATTCACCAGTCAGTGTACAGATATCTCCCTGAGAGATAGAGGGGACTGAGAGACACCAGTCAGTGTACAGATATCTCCCTGAGAGAGAGAGGAGACTGAAAGACCCCAGGCAGTGTACAGATATCTCCCTGAGAGAGAGAGGGGACTGAGAGACACCAGTCAGTGTACAGATATCTCCCTGAGATAGAGGGACTGAGAGACACCAGTCAGTGTACAGATATCTCCCTGAGAGAGAGGGGACTGAGAGACACCAGTCAGTGTACAGATATCTCCCTGAGAGAGAGAGGGGACTGAGAGACACCAGTCAGTGTACAGATATCTCCCTGAGAGAGAGATGGACTGAGAGACACCAGTCAGTGTACAGATATCTCCCTGAGAGAGAGAGGGGACTGAGAGGCACCAGTCAGTGTACAGATATCTCCCTGAGAGAGTGAGGGGACTGAGAGACACCAGTCAGTGTACAGATATCTCCCTGAGAGAGAGAGGAGACTGAGAGACCCCAGGCCGTGTACAGATATCTCCCTGAGAGAGAGAGGGGACTGAGAGACCCCAGGCAGTGTACAGATATCTCCCTGAGATAGAGGGACTGAGAGACACCAGTCAGTGTACAGATATCTCCCTGAGAGAGAGGGGACTAAGAGACACCAGTCAGTGTACAGATATCTCCCTGAGATAGAGGGACTGAGAGACACCAGTCAGTGTACAGATATCGCCTGAGAGAGAGAGGGACTGAGAGACACCAGTCAGTGTACAGATATCTCCCTGAGAGAGAGAGGGGACTGAGAGACACAAGTCAGTGTACAGATATCTCCCTGAGAGAGAGAGGGACTGAGAGACTCCAGTCAGTGTACAGATATCTCCCTGAGAGAGAGAGGGGACTGAGAGACACCAGTCAGTGTACAGATATCTCCCTGAGAGAGAGAGGGACTGAGAGACACCAGTCAGTGTATAGATATCTCCCTGAGAGAGAGGGACTGAGAGACACCAGTCAGTGTACAGATATCTCCCTGAGAGAGAGAGGGGACTGAGAGACACCAGTCAGTGTACAGATATCTCCCTGAGAGAGAGAGGGACTGAGAGACACCAGTCAGTGTATAGATATCTCCCTGAGAGAGAGGGACTAAGAGACACCAGTCAGTGTACAGATATCTCCCTGAGAGAGTGAGGGACTGAGAGACACCAGTCAGTGTACAGATATCTCCCTGAGAGAGAGGGGACTGAGGGACACCAGTCAGTGTACAGATATCTCCCTGAGAGAGAGGGACTGAGAGACACCATTCAGTGTACAGATATCTCCCTGAGAGAGAGGGGACTGAGAGACACCAGTCAGTGTACAGATATCTCCCTGAGAGAGAGGGGACTGAGAGACACCAGTCAGTGTACAGATATCTCCCTGAGAGAGAGGGACTGAGAGACACCATTCAGTGTACAGATATCTCCCTGAGAGAGAGGGGACTGAGAGACACCAGTCAGCGTACAGATATCTCCCTGAGAGAGAGAGGGGCTGAGAGACACCAGTCAGTGTACAGATATCTCCCTGAGAGAGAGGGGACTGAGAGACACCAGTCAGCGTACAGATATCTCCCTGAGAGAGAGGGAGGGACTGAGAGACACCAGTCAGTGTACAGATATCTCCCTGAGAAAGAGAGAGAGGGGACTGAGAGACACCAGTCAGTGTACAGATATCTCCCTGAGAGAGAGAGAGAGGGGACTGAGAGACACCAGTCAGTGTACAGATATCTTCCTGAGAGAGAGAGACTGAGAGACACCAGTCAGTGTACAGATATCTCCCTGAGAGAGAGAGGGATTGAGAGACACCAGTCAGTGTACAGATATCTCCCTGAGAGAGAGAGGGGACTGAGAGACACCAGTCAGTGTACAGATATCTCCCTGAGAGAGAGAGGGACTGAGAGACACCAGTCAGTGTATAGATATCTCCCTGAGAGAGAGGGACTGAGAGACACCAGTCAGTGTACAGATATCTCCCTGAGAGAGAGAGGGGACTGAGAGACACCAGTCAGTGTACAGATATCTCCCTGAGAGAGAGAGGGACTGAGAGACACCAGTCAGTGTATAGATATCTCCCTGAGAGAGATTGACTAAGAGACACCAGTCAGTGTACAGATATCTCCCTGAGAGAGTGAGGGACTGAGAGACACCAGTCAGTGTACAGATATCTCCCTGAGAGAGAGGGGACTGAGGGACACCAGTCAGTGTACAGATATCTCCCTGAGAGAGAGGGACTGAGAGACACCATTCAGTGTACAGATATCTCCCTGAGAGAGAGGGGACTGAGAGACACCAGTCAGTGTACAGATATCTCCCTGAGAGAGAGGGGACTGAGAGACACCAGTCAGTGTACAGATATCTCCCTGAGAGAGAGGGACTGAGAGACACCATTCAGTGTACAGATATCTCCCTGAGAGAGAGGGGACTGAGAGACACCAGTCAGCGTACAGATATCTCCCTGAGAGAGAGAGGGACTGAGAGACACCAGTCAGTGTACAGATATCTCCCTGAGAGAGAGGGGACTGAGAGACACCAGTCAGCGTACAGATATCTCCCTGAGAGAGAGGGAGGGACTGAGAGACACCAGTCAGTGTACAGATATCTCCCTGAGAAAGAGAGAGAGGGGATTGAGAGACACCAGTCAGTGTACAGATATCTCCCTGAGAGAGAGAGAGAGGGGACTGAGAGACACCAGTCAGTGTACAGATATCTTCCTGAGAGAGAGAGACTGAGAGACACCAGTCAGTGTACAGATATCTCCCTGAGAGAGAGAGGGATTGAGAGACACCAGTCAGTGTACAGATATCTCCCTGAGAGAGAGAGGGGACTGAGAGACACCAGTCAGTGTACAGATATCTCCCTGAGAGAGAGGGGACTGAGAGACACCAGTCAGTTTACAGATATCTCCCTGATAGAGAGAGAGGGGACTGAGAGACACCAGTCAGTGTACAGATATCTCCCTGAAGGAGAGAGAGTGAGAGACACCAGTCAGTGTACAGATATCTCCCTGAGAGAGGGGCTGAGAGACGCCAGTCAGTGTACAGATCTCTCCCTGAGAGAGAGGGGACTGAGAGACACCAGTCAGTGTACAGATATCTCCCTGAGAGAGAGAGGGGACTGAGAGACACCAGTCAGTGTACAGATATCTCCCTGAGAGAGAGAGGGACTGAGAGACACCAGTCAGTGTACAGATATCTCCCTGAGAGAGAGAGAGGGGACTGAGAGACACCAGTCATTGTTCAGATATCTCCCTGAGAGAGAGAGAGGGACTGAGATTCACCAGTCAGTGTACAGATATCTCCCTGAGAGATAGAGGGGACTGAGAGACACCAGTCAGTGTATAGATATCTCCCTGAGAGAGATTGACTAAGAGACACCAGTCAGTGTACAGATATCTCCCTGAGAGAGTGAGGGACTGAGAGACACCAGTCAGTGTACAGATATCTCCCTGAGAGAGAGGGGACTGAGGGACACCAGTCAGTGTACAGATATCTCCCTGAGAGAGAGGGACTGAGAGACACCATTCAGTGTACAGATATCTCCCTGAGAGAGAGGGGACTGAGAGACACCAGTCAGTGTACAGATATCTCCCTGAGAGAGAGGGGACTGAGAGACACCAGTCAGTGTACAGATATCTCCCTGAGAGAGAGGGACTGAGAGACACCATTCAGTGTACAGATATCTCCCTGAGAGAGAGGGGACTGAGAGACACCAGTCAGCGTACAGATATCTCCCTGAGAGAGAGAGGGACTGAGAGACACCAGTCAGTGTACAGATATCTCCCTGAGAGAGAGGGGACTGAGAGACACCAGTCAGCGTACAGATATCTCCCTGAGAGAGAGGGAGGGACTGAGAGACACCAGTCAGTGTACAGATATCTCCCTGAGAAAGAGAGAGAGGGGATTGAGAGACACCAGTCAGTGTACAGATATCTCCCTGAGAGAGAGAGAGAGGGGACTGAGAGACACCAGTCAGTGTACAGATATCTTCCTGAGAGAGAGAGACTGAGAGACACCAGTCAGTGTACAGATATCTCCCTGAGAGAGAGAGGGATTGAGAGACACCAGTCAGTGTACAGATATCTCCCTGAGAGAGAGAGGGGACTGAGAGACACCAGTCAGTGTACAGATATCTCCCTGAGAGAGAGGGGACTGAGAGACACCAGTCAGTTTACAGATATCTCCCTGATAGAGAGAGAGGGGACTGAGAGACACCAGTCAGTGTACAGATATCTCCCTGAAGGAGAGAGAGTGAGAGACACCAGTCAGTGTACAGATATCTCCCTGAGAGAGGGGCTGAGAGACGCCAGTCAGTGTACAGATATCTCCCTGAGAGAGAGGGGACTGAGAGACACCAGTCAGTGTACAGATATCTCCCTGAGAGAGAGAGGGGACTTGAGAGACACCAGTCAGTGTACAGATATCTCCCTGAGAGAGAGAGGGACTGAGAGACACCAGTCAGTGTACAGATATCTCCCTGAGAGAGAGAGAGGGGACTGAGAGACACCAGTCAGTGTTCAGATATCTCCCTGAGAGAGAGAGAGGGACTGAGATTCACCAGTCAGTGTACAGATATCTCCCTGAGAGATAGAGGGGACTGAGAGACACCAGTCAGTGTACAGATATCTCCCTGAGAGAGAGAGGAGACTGAGAGACCCCAGGCAGTGGACAGATATCTCCCTGAGAGAGAGAGGGGACTGAGAGACACCAGTCAGTGTACAGATATCTCCCTGAGATAGAGGGACTGAGAGACACCAGTCAGTGTACAGATATCTCCCTGAGAGAGAGGGGACTAAGAGACACCAGTCAGTGTACAGATATCTCCCTGAGAGAGAGAGGGGACTGAGAGGCACCAGTCAGTGTACAGATATCTCCCTGAGAGAGAGAGGGGACTGAGAGACACCAGTCAGTGTACAAATATCTCCCTGAGAGAGAGAGGAGACTGAGAGACCCCAGGCAGTGTACAGTTATCTCCCAGAGAGAGAGAGGGGACTGAGAGACCCCAGGCAGTGTACAGATATCTCCCTGAGATAGAGGGACTGAGAGACACCAGTCAGTGTACAGATATCTCCCTGAGAGAGAGGGGACTAAGAGACACCAGTCAGTGTACAGATATTTCCCTGAGATAGAGGGACTGAGAGACACCAGTCAGTGTACAGATACCTCCCTGAGAGAGAGGGGACTAAGAGAAACCAGTCAGTGTACAGATATCTCCCTGAGAGAGAGAGGGGACTGAGAGACACCAGTCAGTGTACAGATATCTCCCTGAGAGAGAGAGGGACTGAGAGACACCAGTCAGTGTACAGATATCTCCCTGAGAGAGAGAGGGGACTGAGAGGCACCAGTCAGTGTACAGATATCTCCCTGAGAGAGAGAGGGGACTGAGAGACACCAGTCAGTGTACAGATATCTCCCTGAGAGAGAGAGGAGACTGAGAGACCCCAGGCAGTGTACAGATATCTCCCTGAGAGAGAGAGGGGACTGAGAGACACCAGTCAGCGTACAGATATCTCCCTGAGATAGAGGGACTGAGAGACACCAGTCAGTGTACAGATATCTCCCTGAGAGAGAGGGGACTAAGAGACACCAGTCAGTGAACAGATATCTCCCTGAGAGAGAGAGGGGACTGAGAGACACCAGTCAGTGTACAGATATCTCCCTGAGAGAGAGATGGACTGAGAGACAGCAGTCAGTGTACAGATAAATCCCTGAGAGAGAGAGGGGACTGAGAGACACCAGTCAGTGTACAGATATCTCCCTGAGAGAGAGGGGACTGAGAGACACCAGTCAGTGTACAGATATCTCCCTGAGAGAGAGGGGACTGAGAGACACCAGTCAGTGTACAGATATCTCCCTGAGAGAGAGGGACTAAGAGACACCAGTCAGTGTACAGATATCTCCCTGAGAGAGTGAGGGACTGAGAGACACCAGTCAGTGTACAGATATCTCCCTGAGAGAGAGAGGGGACTGAGAGACACCAGTCAGTGTACAGATATCTCCCTGAGAGAGAGAGGGGACTGAGAGACACCAGTCAGTATACAGATATCTCCCTGAGAGAGTGAGGGACTGAGAGACACCAGTCAGTGTACAGATAACTCCCTGAGAGAGAGAGGGGACTGAGAGACACCAGTCAGTGTACAGATATCTCCCTGAGAGAGAGAGGGGACTGAGAGACACCAGTCAGTGTACAGATATCTCCCTGAGAGAGAGGGGACTGAGAGACACCAGTCAGTGTACAGATATCTCCCTGAGAGAGAGAGGGACTGAGAGACACCAGTCAGTGTATAGATATCTCCCTGAGAGAGAGGGACTAAGAGACACCAGTCAGTGTACAGATATCTCCCTGAGAGAGTGAGGGACTGAGAGACACCAGTCAGTGCACAGATATCTCCCTGAGGGAGAGGGGACTGAGAGACACCAGTCAGTGTACAGATATCTCCCTGAGAGAGAGGGACTGAGAGACACCATTCAGTGTACAGATATCTCCCTGAGATAGAGGGGACTGAGAGACACCAGTCAGCGTACAGATATCTCCCTGAGAGAGAGAGGGACTGAGAGACACCAGTCAGTGTACAGATATCTCCCTGAGAGAGAGGGGACTGAGAGACACCAGTCAGCGTGCAGATATCTCCCTGAGAGAGAGGGAGGGACTGAGAGACACCAGTCAGTGTACAGATATCTCCCTGAGAAAGAGAGAGAGGGGACTGAGAGACACCAGTCAGTGTACAGATATCTCTCTGAGAGAGAGAGAGAGGGGACTGAGAGACACCAGTCAGTGTACAGATATCTTCCTGAGAGAGAGAGACTGAGAGACACCAGTCAGTGTGCAGATATCTCCCTGAGAGAGAGAGGGATTGAGAGACACCAGTCAGTGTACAGATATCTCCCTGAGAGAGAGGGGACTGAGAGACACCAGTCAGTGTACAGATATCTCCCTGAGAGAGAGAGAGGGGACTGAGAGACACCAGTCAGTGTACAGATATCTCCCTGAGAGAGAGGGGACTGAGAGACACCAGTCAGTTTACAGATATCTCCCTGAGAGAGAGGGGACTGAGAGACACCAGTCAGTGTACAGATATCTCCCTGAGAGAGAGGGGACTGAGAGAAACCAGTCAGTGTACAGATATCTCCCTGAGAGAGAGAGGGACTGAGAGACACCAGTCAGTATACAGATATCTCCCTGAGAGAGAGAGGGACTGAGAGACACCAGTCAGTGTACAGATATCTCCCTGAGAGAGAGAGAGTGAGATTCACCAGTCAGTGTACAGATATCTCCCTGAGAGAGAGGGACTGAGAGACGCCAGTCAGAGTACAGATATCTCCCTGAGAGAGAGGGGACTGAGAGACACCAGTCAGTGTACAGATATCTCCCTGAGAGAGAGAGGGGACAGAGAGACACCAGTCAGTGTACAGATATCTCCCTGAGAGAGAGAGGGACTGAGAGACACCAGTCAGTGTACAGATATCTCCCTGAGAGAGAGAGAGGGGACTGAGAGACACCAGTCAGTGTTCAGATATCTCCCTGAGAGAGAGAGAGGGACTGAGAGACACCAGTCAGTGTACAGATATGTCCCTGAGAGATAGAGGGGACTGAGAGACACCAGTCAGTGTACAGATATCTCCCTGAGAGAGAGAGGAGACTGAGAGACCCCAGGCAGTGTACAGATATCTCCCTGAGAGAGAGAGGAGACTGAGAGACCCCAGGCAGTGTACAGATATCTCCCTGAGAGAGTGATGGGTCCGAGAGACACCAGTCAGTGTACAGATATCTCCCTGAGAGAGAGAGGGGACTGAGAGACACCAGTCAGTGTACAGATATCTCCCTGAGATAGAGGGACTGAGAGACACCAGTCAGTGTACAGATATCTCCCTGAGAGAGAGGGGACTAAGAGACACCAGTCAGTGTACAGATATCTCCCTGAGAGAGAGAGGGGACTGAGACACACCAGTCAGTGTACAGATATCTCCCTGAGAGAGAGAGGGACTGAGAGACACCAGTCAGTGTACAGATATCTCCCTGAGAGAGAGAGGGGACTGAGAGGCACCAGTCAGTGTACAGATATCTCCCTGAGAGAGAGAGAGGGACTGAGAGACACCAGTCAGTGTACAAATATCTCCCTAAGAGAGAGAGAGGAGACTGAGAGACCCCAGGCAGTGTACAGTTATCTCCCTGAGAGAGAGAGGGGACTGAGAGACCCCAGGCAGTGTACAGATATCTCCCTGAGATAGAGGGACTGAGAGACACCAGTCAGTGTACAGATATCTCCCTGAGAGAGAGGGGACGAAGAGACACCAGTCAGTGTACAGATATCTCCCTGAGATAGAGGGACTGAGAGACACCAGTCAGTGTACAGATACCTCCCTGAGAGAGAGGGGACTAAGAGACACCAGTCAGTGTACAGATATCTCCCTGAGAGAGAGAGGGGACTGAGAGACACCAGTCAGTGTACAGATATCTCCCTGAGAGAGAGAGGGACTGAGAGACACCAGTCAGTGTACAGATATCTCCCTGAGAGAGAGAGGGGACTGAGAGGCACCAGTCAGTGTACAGATATCTCCCTGAGAGAGAGAGGGGACTGAGAGGCACCAGTCAGTGTCAGATATCTCCCTGAGAGAGAGAGGAGACTGAGAGACCCCAGGCAGTGTACAGATATCTCCCTGAGAGAGAGAGGGGACTGAGAGACACCAGTCAGTGTACAGATATCTCCCTGAGATGGAGGGACTGAGAGACACCAGTCAGTGTACAGATATCTCCCTGAGAGAGAGGGGACTAAGAGACACCAGTCAGTGTACAGATATCTCCCTGAGAGAGAGAGGGGACTGAGAGACACCAGTCAGTGTACAGATATCTCCCTGAGAGAGAGATGGACTGAGAGACACCAGTCAGTGTACAGATATATCCCTGAGAGAGAGAGGGGACTGAGAGACACCAGTCAGTGTACAGATATCTCCCTGAGAGAGAGTGGACTGAGAGACACCAGTCAGTGTACAGATATCTCCCTGAGAGAGAGGGGACTGAGAGACACCAGTCAGTGTACAGATATCTCCCTGATAGAGTGAGGGACTGAGAGACACCAGTCAGTGTACAGATATCTCCCTGAGAGAGAGAGGGGACTGAGAGACACCAGTCAGTGTACAGATATCTCCCTGAGAGAGAGAGTGGACTGAGAGACACCAATCAGTGTACAGATATCTCCCTGAGAGAGTGAGGGACTGAGAGACACCAGTCAGTGTACAGATAACTCCCAGAGAGAGAGAGGGGACTGAGAGACACCAGTCAGTGTACAGATATCTCCCTGAGAGAGAGAGGGGACTGAGAGACACCAGTCAGTGTACAGATATCTCCCTGAGAGAGAGGGGACTGAGAGACACCAGTCAGTGTACAGATATCTCCCTGAAAGAGAGAGGGGACTGAGAGACACCAGTCAGTGTACAGATATCTCCCTGAGAGAGTGAGGGACAGAGAGACACCAGTCAGTGTACAGATATCTCCCTGAGAGAGAGAGGGACTGAGAGACACCAGTCAGTGTACAGATATCTCCCTGAGAGAGTGAGGGACTGAGAGACACCAGTCAGTGTACAGATATCTCCCTGAGAGAGAGGGGACTGAGAGACACCAGTCAGTGTACTGATATCTCCCTGAGAGAGAGAGGGATTGAGAGACACCAGTCAGTGTACAGATATCTCCCTGAGAGAGAGATAGAGGGGACTGAGAGACAGCAGTCAGTGTACAGATATCTCCCTGAGAGAGAGAGACTGAGAGACCCCAGTCAGTGTACAGATATCTCCCTGAGAGAGAGGGGACTGAGAGACACCAGTCAGTGTACAGATATCTCCCTGAGAGAGAGAGGGGACTGAGAGACACCAGTCAGTGTACAGATATCTCCCTGAGAGAGAGAGGGACTGAGAGACACCAGTCAGTATACAGATATCTCCCTGAGAGAGAGAGAGGGGACTGAGAGACACCAGTCAGTGTACAGATATCTCCCTGAGAGAGAGAGAGCGACTGAGATTCACCAGTCAGTGTACAGATATCTCCCTGAGAGAGAGGGGACTGAGAGACACCAGTCAGTGTACAGATATCACCCTGAGAGAGAGAGGAGACTGAGAGACCCCAGGCAGTGTACAGATATCTCCCTGAGATAGAGGGACTGAGAGACACCAGTCAGTGTACAGATATCTCCCTGAGAGAGAGGGGACTAAGAGACTCCAGTCAGTGTACAGATATCTCCCTGAGAGAGAGAGGGGACTGAGAGACACCAGTCAGTGTACAGATATCTCCCTGAGAGAGAGAGGGACTGAGAGACACCAGTCAGTGTACAGATATCTCCCTGAGAGAGAGAGGGGACTGAGAGGCACCAGTCAGTGTACAGATATCTCCCTGAGAGAGAGAGGGGACTGAGAGACACCAGTCAGTGTACAGATATCTCCCTGAGAGAGAGAGGAGACTGAGAGACCCCAGGCAGTGTACAGTTATCTCCCTGAGAGAGAGAGATGACTGAGAGACCCCAGGCAGTGTACAGATATCTCCCTGAGATAGAGGGACTGAGAGACACCAGTCAGTGTACAGATATCTCCCTGAGAGAGAGGGGACTAAGAGACACCAGTCAGTGTACAGATATCTCCCTGAGATAGAGGGACTGAGAGACACCAGTCAGTGTACAGATACCTCCCTGAGAGAGAGGGGACTCAGAGACACCAGTCAGTGTACAGATATCTCCCTGAGAGAGAGAGGGGACTGAGAGACACCAGTCAGTGTACAGATATCTCCCTGAGAGAGAGAGGAGACTGAGAGACCCCAGGCAGTGTACAGATATCTCCCTGAGAGAGAGAGGGGACTGAGAGACACCAGTCAGTGTACTGATATCTCCCTGAGAGAGAGAGGAGACTGAGAGACCCCAGGCAGTGTACAGATATCTCCCTGAGAGAGAGTGGGGACTGAGAGACACCAGTCAGTGTACAGATATCTCCCTGAGATAGAGGGACTGAGAGACACCAGTCAGTGTACAGATATCTCCCTGAGAGAGAGGGGACTAAGAGACACCAGTCAGTGTACAGATATCTCCCTGAGAGAGAGATGGACTGAGAGACACCAGTCAGTGTACAGATATATCCCTGAGAGAGAGAGGGGACTGAGAGACACCAGTCAATGTACAGATATCTCCCTGAGAGAGAGGGGACTGAGAGACACCAGTCAGTGTACAGATATCTCCCTGAGAGAGAGGGGACTGAGAGACACCAGTCAGTGTACAGATATCTCCCTGAGAGAGAGGGACTAAGAGACACCAGTCAGTGTACAGATATCTCCCTGAGAGAGTGAGTGACTGAGAGACACCAGTCAGTGTACAGATATCTCCCTGAGAGAGAGAGGGGACTGAGAGACACCAGTCAGTGTACAGATATCTCCCTGAGAGAGAGAGGGGACTGAGAGACACCAGTCAGTGTACAGATATCTCCCTGAGAGAGTGAGGGACTGAGAGACACCAGTCAGTGTACAGATGACTCCCTGAGAGAGAGAGGGGACTGAGATACACCAGTCAGTGTACAGATATCTCCCTGAGAGAGAGAGGGGACTGAGAGACACCAGTCAGTGTACAGATATCTCCCTGAGAGAGAGGGGACTGAGAGACACCAGTCAGTGTACAGATATCTCCCTGAAAGAGAGAGGGGACTGAGAGACACCAGTCAGTGTACAGATATCTCCCTGAGAGAGTGAGGGACTGAGAGACACCAGTCAGTGTACAGATATCTCCCTGAGAGAGAGAGGGACTGAGAGACACCAGTCAGTGTACAGATATCTCCCTGAGAGAGTGAGGGACTGAGAGACACCAGTCAGTGTACAGATATCTCCCTGAGAGAGAGGGGACTGAGAGACACCAGTCAGTGTACAGATATCTCCCTGAGAGAGAGAGGGATTGAGAGACACCAGTCAGTGTACAGATATCTCCCTGAGAGAGAGATAGAGGGGACTGAGAGACACCAGTCAGTGTACAGATATCTCCCTGAAAGAGAGAGACTGAGAGACCCCAGTCAGTGTACAGATATCTCCCTGAGAGAGAGAGACTGAGAGACACCAGTCAGTGTACAGATATCTCCCTGAGAGAGAGAGGGACTGAGAGACACCAGTCAGTGTACAGATATCTCCCTGAGAGAGAGAGGGACTGAGAGACACCAGTCAGTGTACAGATATCTCCCTGAGAGAGAGACAGACTGAGAGATACCAGTCAGTGTACAGATATCTCCCTGAGAGAGAGGGGACTGAGAGACACCAATCAGTGTACAGATATCTCCCTGAGAGAGAGGGGACTGAGAGACACCAGTCAGTGTACATATATCTCCCTGAGAGAGAGAGGGACTGAGAGACACCAGTCAGTGTACAGATATCTCCCTGAGAGAGAGAGAGGGATTGAGAGACACCAGTCAGTGTACAGATATCTCGCTGAGAGAGAGAGGAGACTGAGAGACACCAGTCAGTGTACAGATATCTCCCTGAGAGAGAGAGGGGACTGAGAAACACCAGTCAGTGTACAGATATCTCCCTGAGAGAGAGAGAGGGGACTGAGAGACACCAGTCAGTGTACAGATATCTCCCTGAGAGAGAGGGGACTGAGAGACACCAGTCAGTGTACAGATATCTCCCTGAGAGAGAGAGGGGACTGAGAGACACCAGTCAGTGTACAGATATCTCCCTGAGAGAGAGAGAGGGGACTGAGAGACACCAGTCAGTGTACAGATATCTCCCTGAGAGAGAGGGGACTGAGAGACACCAGTCAGTGTACAGATATCTCCCTGAGAGAGA
This sequence comes from Isurus oxyrinchus, assembly GCA_026770705.1. Classification (NCBI taxonomy): domain Eukaryota; kingdom Metazoa; phylum Chordata; class Chondrichthyes; order Lamniformes; family Lamnidae; genus Isurus; species Isurus oxyrinchus. Next base: position 26,017 of record JANJGN010003037.1, read on the forward strand.
GGGGACTGAGAGACACCAGTCAGTGTACAGATATCTCCCTGAGAGAGAGAGGGACTGAGAGACACCAGTCAGTGTACAGATATCTCCCTGAGAAAGAGAGAGGGACTGAGAGACACCAGTCAGTGTACAGATATCTCCCTGAGAGAGAGAGGGGACGGAGACACCCCAGTCAGTGTACAGATATCTCCCTGAGAGAGAGAGGGGACTGAGCGACACCATTCAGTGTACAGATATCTCCCTGAGAGAGAGAGGGGACTGAGAGACACCAGTCAGTGTACAGATATCTCCCGGAGAGAGAGAGAGGGGACTGAGAGACACCAGTCAGTGTACAGATATCTCCCTGAGAGAGAGAGGGACTGAGAGACACCTTTCAGTGTACAGATATCTCCCTGAGAGAGAGAGGGCCTGAGAGACACCAGTCAGTGTACAGATATCTCCCTGAGAGAGAGAGGGGGACTGAGAGACACCAGTCAGTGTACAGATATCTCCCTGAGAGAGAGAGGGGACTGAGAGACACCAGTCAGTGTACAGATATCTCCCTGAGAGAGTGATGGGTCCGAGAGACACCAGTCAGTGTACAGATATCTCCCTGAGAGAGAGGGACTGAGAGACACCAGTCAGTGTACAGATATCTCCCTGAGAGAGAGGGGACTGAGAGACACCAGTCAGTGTACAGATATCTCCCTGAGAGAGGGGGGACTGAGAGACACCAGTCAGTGTACAGATATCTCCCTGAGAGAGAGGGGACTGAGAGACACCAGTCAGTATACAGATATCTCCCTGAGAGAGGGGGGACTGAGAGACACCAGTCAGTGTACAGATATCTCCCTGAGAGAGAGAGAGACTGAGAGACACCAGTCAGTGTACAGATATCTCCCTGAGAGAGAGAGAGGGGACTGAGAGACACCAGTCAGTGTACAGATATCTCCCTGAGAGAGAGGGGACTGAGAGACACCAGTCAGTGTACAGATATCTCCCTGAGAGAGAGAGAGGGGACTGAGAGACACCAGTCAGTGTACAGATATTTCCCTGAGAGAGAGAGAGGGGACTGAGAGACACCAGTCAGTGTACAGATATCTCCCTGAGAGAGAGGGGACAGAGAGACACCAGTCAGTGTACAGATATCTCCCTGAGAGAGAGGGACTGAGAGACACCAGTCAGTGTACAGATATCTCCCTGAGAGAGAGAGGGGACTGAGAGACACCAGTCAGTGTACAGATATCTCCCTGAGAGAGTGAGGGGTCCGAGAGACACCAGTCAGTGTACAGATATCTCCCTGAGAGAGAGAGGGACTGAGAGACACCAGTCAGTGTACAGATATCTCCCTGAGAGAGAGGGACTGAGAGACACCAGTCAGTGTACAGATATCTCCCTGAGAGAGAGGGACTGAGAGACACCAGTCAGTGTACAGATATCTCCCTGAGAGAGAGAGGGACTGAGAGAGACCAGTCAGTGTACAGATATCTCCCTGAGAGAGTGAGGGGTCCGAGAGACACCAGTCAGTGTACAGATATCTCCCTGAGAGAGAGAGGGACTGAGAGACACCAGTCAGTGTACAGATATCTCCCTGAGAGAGAGGGACTGAGAGACACCAGTCAGTGTACAGATATCTCCCTGAGAGAGAGGGACTGAGAGACACCAGTCAGTGTACAGATATCTCCCTGAGAGAGAGAGGGACTGAGAGAGACCAGTCAGTGTACAGATATCTCCCTGAGAGAGAGTGGGACTGAGAGACACCAGTCAGTGTACAGAAATCTCCCTGAGAGAGAGAGCGACTGAGAGAGACCAGTCAGTGTACAGATATCTCCCTGAGAGAGAGGGGACTGAGAGACACCAGTCAGTGTACAGATATCTCCCTGAGAGAGAGAGGGACTGAGAGACACCAGTCAGTGTACAGATATCTCCCTGAGAGAGAGAGAGGGACTGAGAGACACCAGTCAGTGTACAGATATCTCCCTGAGAGAGAGAGGGGACGGAGACACACCAGTCAGTGTACAGATATCTCCCTGAGAGAGAGAGGGGACTGAGCGACACCATTCAGTGTACAGATATCTCCCTGAGAGAGAGAGGGGACTGAGAGACACCAGTCAGTGTACAGATATCTCCCTGAGAGAGAGAGAGGGGACTGAGAGACACCAGTCAGTGTACAGATATCTCCCTGAGAGAGAGAGGGGGACTGAGAGACACCAGTCAGTGTACAGATATCTCCCTGAGAGAGAGAGGGGACTGAGAGACACCAGTCAGTGTACAGATATCTCCCTGAGAGAGTGAGGGGTCCGAGAGACACCAGTCAGTGTACAGATATCTCCCTGAGAGAGAGGGACTGAGAGACACCAGTCAGTGTACAGATATCTCCCTGAGAGAGAGGGGACTGAGAGACACCAGTCAGTGTACAGATATCTCCATGAGAGAGGGGGGACTGAGAGACACCAGTCAGTGTACAGATATCTCCCTGAGAGAGAGGGGACTGAGAGACACCAGTCAGTATACAGATATCTCCCTGAGAGAGGGGGGACTGAGAGACACCAGTCAGTGTACAGATATCTCCCTGAGAGAGAGAGAGGGGACTGAGAGACACCAGTCAGTGTACAGATATCTCCCTGAGAGAGAGAGAGGGGACTGAGAGAAACCAGTCAGTGTACAGATATCTCCCTGAGGGAGAGGGGACTGAGAGACACCAGTCAGTGTACAGATATCTCCCTGAGAGAGAGGGACTGAGAGACACCAGTCAGTGTACAGATATCTCCCTGAGAGAGAGAGGGGACTGAGAGACACCAGTCAGTGTACAGATATCTCCCTGATAGAGTGAGGGACTGAGAGACACCAGTCAGTGTACAGATATCTCCCTGAGAGAGAGAGGGGACTGAGAGACACCAGTCAGTGTACAGATATCTCCCTGAGAGAGAGAGTGGACTGAGAGACACCAATCAGTGTACAGATATCTCCCTGAGAGAGTGAGGGACTGAGAGACATCAGTCAGTGTACAGATAACTCCCAGAGAGAGAGAGGGGACTGAGAGACACCAGTCAGTGTACAGATATCTCCCTGAGAGAGAGAGGGGACTGAGAGACACCAGTCAGTGTACAGATATCTCCCTGAGAGAGAGGGGACTGAGAGACACCAGTCAGTGTACAGATATCTCCCTGAAAGAGAGAGGGGACTGAGAGACACCAGTCAGTGTACAGATATCTCCCTGAGAGAGTGAGGGACAGAGAGACACCAGTCAGTGTACAGATATCTCCCTGAGAGAGAGAGGGACTGAGAGACACCAGTCAGTGTACAGATATCTCCCTGAGAGAGTGAGGGACTGAGAGACACCAGTCAGTGTACAGATATCTCCCTGAGAGAGAGGGGACTGAGAGACACCAGTCAGTGTACTGATATCTCCCTGAGAGAGAGAGGGATTGAGAGACACCAGTCAGTGTACAGATATCTCCCTGAGAGAGAGATAGAGGGGACTGAGAGACACCAGTCAGTGTACAGATATCTCCCTGAGAGAGAGAGACTGAGAGACCCCAGTCAGTGTACAGATATCTCCCTGAGAGAGAGGGGACTGAGAGACACCAGTCAGTGTACAGATATCTCCCTGAGAGAGAGGGGACTAAGAGACACCAGTCAGTGTACAGATATCTCCCTGAGAGAGAGATGGACTGAGAGACACCAGTCAGTGTACAGATATATCCCTGAGAGAGAGAGGGGACTGAGAGACACCAGTCAATGTACAGATATCTCCCTGAGAGAGAGGGGACTGAGAGACACCAGTCAGTGTACAGATATCTCCCTGAGAGAGAGGGGACTGAGAGACACCAGTCAGTGTACAGATATCTCCCTGAGAGAGAGGGACTAAGAGACACCAGTCAGTGTACAGATATCTCCCTGAGAGAGTGAGTGACTGAGAGACACCAGTCAGTGTACAGATATCTCCCTGAGAGAGAGAGGGGACTGAGAGACACCAGTCAGTGTACAGATATCTCCCTGAGAGAGAGAGGGGACTGAGAGACACCAGTCAGTGTACAGATATCTCCCTGATAGAGTGAGGGACTGAGAGACACCAGTCAGTGTACAGATATCTCCCTGAGAGAGAGAGGGGACTGAGAGACACCAGTCAGTGTACAGATATCTCCCTGAGAGAGAGAGTGGACTGAGAGACACCAATCAGTGTACAGATATCTCCCTGAGAGAGTGAGGGACTGAGAGACATCAGTCAGTGTACAGATAACTCCCAGAGAGAGAGAGGGGACTGAGAGACACCAGTCAGTGTACAGATATCTCCCTGAGAGAGAGAGGGGACTGAGAGACACCAGTCAGTGTACAGATATCTCCCTGAGAGAGAGGGGACTGAGAGACACCAGTCAGTGTACAGATATCTCCCTGAAAGAGAGAGGGGACTGAGAGACACCAGTCAGTGTACAGATATCTCCCTGAGAGAGTGAGGGACAGAGAGACACCAGTCAGTGTACAGATATCTCCCTGAGAGAGAGAGGGACTGAGAGACACCAGTCAGTGTACAGATATCTCCCTGAGAGAGTGAGGGACTGAGAGACACCAGTCAGTGTACAGATATCTCCCTGAGAGAGAGGGGACTGAGAGACACCAGTCAGTGTACTGATATCTCCCTGAGAGAGAGAGGGATTGAGAGACACCAGTCAGTGTACAGATATCTCCCTGAGAGAGAGATAGAGGGGACTGAGAGACACCAGTCAGTGTACAGATATCTCCCTGAGAGAGAGAGACTGAGAGACCCCAGTCAGTGTACAGATATCTCCCTGAGAGAGAGGGGACTGAGAGACACCAGTCAGTGTACAGATATCTCCCTGAGAGAGAGGGGACTAAGAGACACCAGTCAGTGTACAGATATCTCCCTGAGAGAGAGATGGACTGAGAGACACCAGTCAGTGTACAGATATATCCCTGAGAGAGAGAGGGGACTGAGAGACACCAGTCAATGTACAGATATCTCCCTGAGAGAGAGGGGACTGAGAGACACCAGTCAGTGTACAGATATCTCCCTGAGAGAGAGGGGACTGAGAGACACCAGTCAGTGTACAGATATCTCCCTGAGAGAGAGGGACTAAGAGACACCAGTCAGTGTACAGATATCTCCCTGAGAGAGTGAGTGACTGAGAGACACCAGTCAGTGTACAGATATCTCCCTGAGAGAGAGAGGGGACTGAGAGACACCAGTCAGTGTACAGATATCTCCCTGAGAGAGAGAGGGGACTGAGAGACACCAGTCAGTGTACAGATATCTCCCTGAGAGAGTGAGGGACTGAGAGACACCAGTCAGTGTACAGATGACTCCCTGAGAGAGAGAGGGGACTGAGAGACACCAGTCAGTGTACAGATATCTCCCTGAGAGAGAGAGGGGACTGAGAGACACCAGTCAGTGTACAGATATCTCCCTGAGAGAGAGGGGACTGAGAGACACCAGTCAGTGTACAGATATCTCCCTGAAAGAGAGAGGGGACTGAGAGACACCAGTCAGTGTACAGATATCTCCCTGAGAGAGTGAGGGACTGAGAGACACCAGTCAGTGTACAGATATCTCCCTGAGAGAGAGAGGGACTGAGAGACACCAGTCAGTGTACAGATATCTCCCTGAGAGAGTGAGGGACTGAGAGACACCAGTCAGTGTACAGATATCTCCCTGAGAGAGAGGGGACTGAGAGACACCAGTCAGTGTACAGATATCTCCCTGAGAGAGAGAGGGATTGAGAGACACCAGTCAGTGTACAGATATCTCCCTGAGAGAGAGATAGAGGGGACTGAGAGACACCAGTCAGTGTACAGATATCTCCCTGAAAGAGAGAGACTGAGAGACCCCAGTCAGTGTACAGATATCTCCCTGAGAGAGAGAGACTGAGAGACACCAGTCAGTGTACAGATATCTCCCTGAGAGAGAGAGGGACTGAGAGACACCAGTCAGTGTACAGATATCTCCCTGAGAGAGAGAGGGACTGAGAGACAGCAGTCAGTGTACAGATATCTCCCTGAGAGAGAGACAGACTGAGAGATACCAGTCAGTGTACAGATATCTCCCTGAGAGAGAGGGGACTGAGAGACACCAATCAGTGTACAGATATCTCCCTGAGAGAGAGGGGACTGAGAGACACCAGTCAGTGTACATATATCTCCCTGAGAGAGAGAGGGACTGAGAGACACCAGTCAGTGTACAGATATCTCCCTGAGAGAGAGAGAGGGATTGAGAGACACCAGTCTGTGTACAGATATCTCGCTGAGAGAGAGAGGAGACTGAGAGACACCAGTCAGTGTACAGATATCTCCCTGAGAGAGAGAGGGGACTGAGAAACACCAGTCAGTGTACAGATATCTCCCTGAGAGAGAGAGAGGGGACTGAGAGACACCAGTCAGTGTACAGATATCTCCCTGAGAGAGAGGGGACTGAGAGACACCAGTCAGTGTACAGATATCTCCCTGAGAGAGAGAGGGGACTGAGAGACACCAGTCAGTGTACAGATATCTCCCTGAGAGAGAGAGGGGACTGAGAGACACCAGTCAGTGTACAGATATCACCCTGAGAGAGAGAGGAGACTGAGAGACCCCAGGCAGTGTACAGATATCTCCCTGAGATAGAGGGACTGAGAGACACCAGTCAGTGTACAGATATCTCCCTGAGAGAGAGGGGACTAAGAGACTCCAGTCAGTGTACAGATATCTCCCTGAGAGAGAGAGGGGACTGAGAGACACCAGTCAGTGTACAGATATCTCCCTGAGAGAGAGAGGGACTGAGAGACACCAGTCAGTGTACAGATATCTCCCTGAGAGAGAGAGGGGACTGAGAGGCACCAGTCAGTGTACAGATATCTCCCTGAGAGAGAGAGGGGACTGAGAGACACCAGTCAGTGTACAGATATCTCCCTGAGAGAGAGAGGAGACTGAGAGACCCCAGGCAGTGTACAGTTATCTCCCTGAGAGAGAGAGATGACTGAGAGACCCCAGGCAGTGTACAGATATCTCCCTGAGATAGAGGGACTGAGAGACACCAGTCAGTGTACAGATATCTCCCTGAGAGAGAGGGGACTAAGAGACACCAGTCAGTGTACAGATATCTCCCTGAGATAGAGGGACTGAGAGACACCAGTCAGTGTACAGATACCTCCCTGAGAGAGAGGGGACTCAGAGACACCAGTCAGTGTACAGATATCTCCCTGAGAGAGAGAGGGGACTGAGAGACACCAGTCAGTGTACAGATATCTCCCTGAGAGAGAGAGGAGACTGAGAGACCCCAGGCAGTGTACAGATATCTCCCTGAGAGAGAGAGGGGACTGAGAGACACCAGTCAGTGTACTGATATCTCCCTGAGAGAGAGAGGAGACTGAGAGACCCCAGGCAGTGTACAGATATCTCCCTGAGAGAGAGTGGGGACTGAGAGACACCAGTCAGTGTACAGATATCTCCCTGAGATAGAGGGACTGAGAGACACCAGTCAGTGTACAGATATCTCCCTGAGAGAGAGGGGACTAAGAGACACCAGTCAGTGTACAGATATCTCCCTGAGAGAGAGAGGGGACTGAGAGACACCAGTCAGTGTACAGATATCTCCCTGAGAGAGAGATGGACTGAGAGACACCAGTCAGTGTACAGATATATCCTTGAGAGAGAGAGGGGACTGAGAGACACCAGTCAATGTACAGATATCTCCCTGAGAGAGAGGGGACTGAGAGACACCAGTCAGTGTACAGATATCTCCCTGAGAGAGAGGGGACTGAGAGACACCAGTCAGTGTACAGATATCTCCCTGAGAGAGAGGGACTAAGAGACACCAGTCAGTGTACAGATATCTCCCTGAGAGAGTGAGTGACTGAGAGACACCAGTCAGTGTACAGATATCTCCCTGAGAGAGAGAGGGGACTGAGAGACACCAGTCAGTGTACAGATATCTCCCTGAGAGAGAGAGGGGACTGAGAGACACCAGTCAGTGTACAGATATCTCCCTGAGAGAGTGAGGGACTGAGAGACACCAGTCAGTGTACAGATAACTCCCTGAGAGAGAGAGGGGACTGAGAGACACCAGTCAGTGTACAGATATCTCCCTGAGAGAGAGAGGGGACTGAGAGACACCAGTCAGTGTACAGATATCTCCCTGAGAGAGAGGGGACTGAGAGACACCAGTCAGTGTACAGATATCTCCCTGAAAGAGAGAGGGGACTGAGAGACACCAGTCAGTGTACAGATATCTCCCTGAGAGAGTGAGGGACTGAGAGACACCAGTCAGTGTACAGATATCTCCCTGAGAGAGAGAGGGACTGAGAGACACCAGTCAGTGTACAGATATCTCCCTGAGAGAGTGAGGGACTGAGAGACACCAGTCAGTGTACAGATATCTCCCTGAGAGAGAGGGGACTGAGAGACACCAGTCAGTGTACAGATATCTCCCTGAGAGAGAGAGGGATTGAGAGACACCAGTCAGTGTACAGATATCTCCCTGAGAGAGAGATAGAGGGGACTGAGAGACACCAGTCAGTGTACAGATATCTCCCTGAAAGAGAGAGACTGAGAGACCGCAGTCAGTGTACAGATATCTCCCTGAGAGAGAGAGACTGAGAGACACCAGTCAGTGTACAGATATCTCCCTGAGAGAGAGAGGGACTGAGAGACACCAGTCAGTGTACAGATATCTCCCTGAGAGAGAGAGGGACTGAGAGACACCAGTCAGTGTACAGATATCTCCCTGAGAGAGAGACAGACTGAGAGATACCAGTCAGTGTACAGATATCTCCCTGAGAGAGAGGGGACTGAGAGACACCAATCAGTGTACAGATATCTCCCTGAGAGAGAGGGGACTGAGAGACACCAGTCAGTGTACATATATCTCCCTGAGAGAGAGAGGGACTGAGAGACACCAGTCAGTGTACAGATATCTCCCTGAGAGAGAGAGAGGGATTGAGAGACACCAGTCAGTGTACAGATATCTCGCTGAGAGAGAGAGGGGACTGAGAGACACCAGTCAGTGTACAGATATCTCCCTGAGAGAGAGAGGGGACTGAGAAACACCAGTCAGTGTACAGATATCTCCCTGAGAGAGAGAGAGGGGACTGAGAGACACCAGTCAGTGTACAGATATCTCCCTGAGAGAGAGGGGACTGAGAGACACCAGTCAGTGTACAGATATCTCCCTGAGAGAGAGAGGGGACTGAGAGACACCAGTCAGTGTACAGATATCTCCCTGAGAGAGAGAGAGGGGACTGAGAGACACCAGTCAGTGTACAGATATCTCCCTGAGAGAGAGGGGACTGAGAGACACCAGTCAGTGTACAGATATCTCCCTGAGAGAGAGGGGACTGAGAGACACCAGTCAGTGTACAGATATCTCCCTGAGAGAGAGAGGGACTGAGAGACACCAGTCAGTGTACAGATATCTCCCTGAGAAAGAGAGAGGGACTGAGAGACACCAGTCAGTGTACAGATATCTCCCTGAGAGAGAGAGGGGACGGAGACACCCCAGTCAGTGTACAGATATCTCCCTGAGAGAGAGAGGGGACTGAGCGACACCATTCAGTGTACAGATATCTCCCTGAGAGAGAGAGGGGACTGAGAGATACCAGTCAGTGTACAGATATCTCCCTGAGAGAGAGAGAGGGGACTGAGAGACACCAGTCAGTGTACAGATATCTCCCTGAGAGAGAGAGGGACTGAGAGACACCTTTCAGTGTACAGATATCTCCCTGAGAGAGAGAGGGACTGAGAGACACCAGTCAGTGTACAGATATCTCCCTGAGAGAGAGAGGGGGACTGAGAGACACCAGTCAGTGTACAGATATCTCCCTGAGAGAGAGAGGGGACTGAGAGACACCAGTCAGTGTACAGATATCTCCCTGAGAGAGTGATGGGTCCGAGAGACACCAGTCAGTGTACAGATATCTCCCTGAGAGAGAGGGACTGAGAGACACCAGTCAGTGTACAGATATCTCCCTGAGAGAGAGGGGACTGAGAGACACCAGTCAGTGTACAGATATCTCCCTGAGAGAGGGGGGACTGAGAGACACCAGTCAGTGTACAGATATCTCCCTGAGAGAGAGGGGACTGAGAGACACCAGTCAGTATACAGATATCTCCCTGAGAGAGGGGGGACTGAGAGACACCAGTCAGTGTACAGATATCTCCCTGAGAGAGAGAGAGACTGAGAGACACCAGTCAGTGTACAGATATCTCCCTGAGAGAGAGAGAGGGGACTGAGAGACACCAGTCAGTGTACAGATATCTCCCTGAGAGAGAGGGGACTGAGAGACACCAGTCAGTGTACAGATATCTCCCTGAGAGAGAGAGAGGGGACTGAGAGACACCAGTCAGTGTACAGATATTTCCCTGAGAGAGAGAGAGGGGACTGAGAGACACCAGTCAGTGTACAGATATCTCCCTGAGAGAGAGGGGACAGAGAGACACCAGTCAGTGTACAGATATCTCCCTGAGAGAGAGGGACTGAGAGACACCAGTCAGTGTACAGATATCTCCCTGAGAGAGAGAGGGGACTGAGAGACACCAGTCAGTGTACAGATATCTCCCTGAGAGAGTGAGGGGTCCGAGAGACACCAGTCAGTGTACAGATATCTCCCTGAGAGAGAGAGGGACTGAGAGACACCAGTCAGTGTACAGATATCTCCCTGAGAGAGAGGGACTGAGAGACACCAGTCAGTGTACAGATATCTCCCTGAGAGAGAGGGACTGAGAGACACCAGTCAGTGTACAGATATCTCCCTGAGAGAGAGAGGGACTGAGAGAGACCAGTCAGTGTACAGATATCTCCCTGAGAGAGAGTGGGACTGAGAGACACCAGTCAGTGTACAGAAATCTCCCTGAGAGAGAGAGCGACTGAGAGAGACCAGTCAGTGTACAGATATCTCCCTGAGAGAGAGGGGACTGAGAGACACCAGTCAGTGTACAGATATCTCCCTGAGAGAGAGAGGGACTGAGAGACACCAGTCAGTGTACAGATATCTCCCTGAGAGAGAGAGAGGGACTGAGAGACACCAGTCAGTGTACAGATATCTCCCTGAGAGAGAGAGGGGACGGAGACACACCAGTCAGTGTACAGATATCTCCCTGAGAGAGAGAGGGGACTGAGCGACACCATTCAGTGTACAGATATCTCCCTGAGAGAGAGAGGGGACTGAGAGACACCAGTCAGTGTACAGATATCTCCCTGAGAGAGAGAGAGGGGACTGAGAGACACCAGTCAGTGTACAGATATCTCCCTGAGAGAGAGAGGGACTGAGAGACACCAGTCAGTGTACAGATATCTCCCTGAGAGAGAGAGGGACTGAGAGACACCAGTCAGTGTACAGATATCTCCCTGAGAGAGAGAGGGGGACTGAGAGACACCAGTCAGTGTACAGATATCTCCCTGAGAGAGAGAGGGGACTGAGAGACACCAGTCAGTGTACAGATATCTCCCTGAGAGAGTGAGGGGTCCGAGAGACACCAGTCAGTGTACAGATATCTCCCTGAGAGAGAGGGACTGAGAGACACCAGTCAGTGTACAGATATCTCCCTGAGAGAGAGGGGACTGAGAGACACCAGTCAGTGTACAGATATCTCCATGAGAGAGGGGGGACTGAGAGACACCAGTCAGTGTACAGATATCTCCCTGAGAGAGAGGGGACTGAGAGACACCAGTCAGTATACAGATATCTCCCTGAGAGAGGGGGGACTGAGAGACACCAGTCAGTGTACAGATATCTCCCTGAGAGAGAGAGAGGGGACTGAGAGACACCAGTCAGTGTACAGATATCTCCCTGAGAGAGAGAGAGGGGACTGAGAGAAACCAGTCAGTGTACAGATATCTCCCTGAGGGAGAGGGGACTGAGAGACACCAGTCAGTGTACAGATATCTCCCTGAGAGAGAGGGACTGAGAGACACCAGTCAGTGTACAGATATCTCCCTGAGAGAGAGAGGGGACTGAGAGACACCAGTCAGTGTACAGATATCTCCCTGAGAGAGTGAGGGGTCCGAGAGACACCAGTCAGTGTACAGATATCTCCCTGAGAGAGAGAGGGACTGAGAGACACCAGTCAGTGTACAGATATCTCCCTGAGAGAGAGGGACTGAGAGACACCAGTCAGTGTACAGATATCTCCCTGAGAGAGAGGGACTGAGAGACACCAGTCAGTGTACAGATATCTCCCTGAGAGAGAGAGGGACTGAGAGAGACCAGTCAGTGTACAGATATCTCCCTGAGAGAGAGTGGGACTGAGAGACACCAGTCAGTGTACAGATATCTCCCTGAGAGAGAGAGGGGACTGAGAGACACCAGTCAGTGTACAGATATCTCCCTGAGATAGAGGGACTGAGAGACACCAGTCAGTGTACAGATATCTCCCTGAGAGAGAGGGGACTAAGAGACACCAGTCAGTGTACAGATATCTCCCTGAGAGAGAGAGGGGACTGAGAGACACCAGTCAGTGTACAGATATCTCCCTGAGAGAGAGAGGGACTGAGAGACACCAGTCAGTGTACAGATATCTCCCTGAGAGAGAGAGGGGACTGAGAGACACCAGTCAGTGTACAGATATCTCCCTGAGAGAGAGAGGGGACTGAGAGGCACCAGTCAGTGTACAGATATCTCCCTGAGAGAGAGAGGGGACTGAGAGACACCAGTCAGTGTACAGATATCTCCCTGAGAGAGAGACTGAGAGACACCAGTCAGTGTACAGATATCTCCCTGAGAGAGAGAGGGACTGAGAGAGACCAGTCAGTGTACAGATATCTCCCTGAGAGAGAGTGGGACTGAGAGACACCAGTCAGTGTACAGATATCTCCCTGAGAGAGAGAGGGGACTGAGAGACACCAGTCAGTGTACAGATATCTCCCTGAGATAGAGGGACTGAGAGACACCAGTCAGTGTACAGATATCTCCCTGAGAGAGAGGGGACTAAGAGACACCAGTCAGTGTACAGATATCTCCCTGAGAGAGAGAGGGGACTGAGAGACACCAGTCAGTGTACAGATATCTCCCTGAGAGAGAGAGGGACTGAGAGACACCAGTCAGTGTACAGATATCTCCCTGAGAGAGAGAGGGGACTGAGAGACACCAGTCAGTGTACAGATATCTCCCTGAGAGAGAGAGGGGACTGAGAGGCACCAGTCAGTGTACAGATATCTCCCTGAGAGAGAGAGGGGACTGAGAGACACCAGTCAGTGTACAGATATCTCCCTGAGAGAGAGACTGAGAGACACCAGTCAGTGTACAGATATCTCCCTGAAAGAGAGAGGAGACTGAGAGACCCCAGGCAGTGTACAGATATCTCCCTGAGAGAGAGAGGGGACTGAGAGACCCCAGGCAGTGTACAGATATCTCCCTGAGATAGAGGGACTGAGAGACACCAGTCAGTGTACAGATATCTCCCTGAGAGAGAGGGGGACTGAGAGACACCAGTCAGTGTACAGATATATCCCTGAGAGAGAGAGGGGACTGAGAGACACCAGTCAGTGTACAGATATCTCCCTGAGAGAGAGAGAGACTGAGAGACACCAGTCAGTGTACAGATATCTCCCTGAGAGAGAGAGAGGGACTGAGAGACACCAGTCAATGTACAGATATCTCCCTGAGAGAGAGGGGACTGAGAGACACCAGTCAGTGTACAGATATCTCCCTGAGAGAGAGAGAGACTGAGAGACACCAGTCAGTGTACAGATATCTCCCTGAGAGACAGGGGCTAGGGGATATTGACCCCAGTTCAATCCCTTTCCTCTGAATTCTGTTTCCAGGTCACTTTCATTCTTACACTCGATGTCTCGAACTCTGAAACCTGGAGCCACTCAATTCTGCTGAACGTTACATCCACCTGGTAATGTGTTGTATCTCAGTCGGTCCCCTACCTCCTCCCTTTGCCGCTTGGTTCACCCTTCGTCCTGTTTAACTGCCCCTCTCACCCTTTTCCTTTCCTGTTAGTGAGAATGAAGACGCCAGCACCTTACGGAATAACAGGGCCTCTCTGGACATCGCTGTCCGACACCGTGTCAGTCTGCTGGTGAGGGGGTGAGTGAGACGAGGATGAGCACTCGGAAGCGCTGACACACTCCCACACGCTCGCACACAGACACACACACACACACACTCACACGCACGCGCGCGTGCACATATACAGCCACTCGCACTCGCACGCATACAGTCACTCACTCTCGCACACACACGCTCACACACACAGCCGCTCACACTCACACACACACAAACTCATACACAAACGCACACACACACACATATACACATGCACACACCCTCACACACACACACACACACTCTCACACAAACACACCACATGCTCACATATACACATGCGCTCATATACACACAACACACACACTCACATACACACTCACACCACACTCACTTCTACAAAGAACACTCTCACACACAGACACACACAAAACTCACACTCATTTCCGCACTCACACCACACTCACTCCTACAAAGAAAGCACTCACACAGACACGCATGCATAAGTACACACACACACGCACACATATACAGCCACTCACACTCGCACACATACAGTCACTCACTCTCGCACACACACACATACAGTCACTCACTCTCACACACACACAGTCACACTCTCACACACATACAGTCACTCACTCTCTCACGCACACACACACAAACACACACACACACACACACACACACACACACACACACACACACACACACACACACACACACGCAACACACACTCCTACAAGCAACACACACTCAAAAACACACACACTGACTTCCCCACACACACACCTATAGCACAACCACAGAATCACACACATGCACTCGTATAAAACGAACACTAACTCACACACACAACAAATTCACAGTTTCACTCACACACACATCGAACCGACTCTCTGACTCACACAAAGACACAGACACAAGTACTCACAGACAGAATCAAACAAGCACACATACACACAGACATATAGTGTGCGTTAGATACACTGTCCTTTCCCCCTCTGGGACCGGGTGTCACAGTGCGTTAGATACACTGTCCTTTCCCTCTCTGGGACCGGGTGTCACAGTGCGTTAGATACACTGTCCTTTCCCCCTCTGGGACCGGGTGTCACAGTGCGTTAGATACACTGTCCTTTCCCCCTCTGGGACCGGGTGTCACAGTGCGTTAGATACACTGTCATTTCCCCCTCTGGGACCGGGTGTCACAGTGCGTTAGATACACTGTCCTTTCCCCCTCTGGGACCGGGTGTCACAGTGCGTTAGATACACTGTCATTTCCCCCTCTGGGACCAGGTGTCACAGTGCGTTAGATACACTGTCCTTTCCCCCTCTGGGACCGGGTGTCACAGTGCGTTAGATACACTGTCCTTTCCCCCCATGGGACCGGGTGTCACAGTGCGTTAGATACACTGTCCTTTCCCCCTCTGGGACCAGGTGTCACAGTGCGTTGGATACACTGTCCTTTCCCCCTCTGGGACCGGGTGTGACAGTGCGTTAGATACACTGTACTTTCCCCCTCTGGGGCCGGGTGTCACAGTGCGTTAGATACACTGTCCTTTCCCCCTCTGGGACCGGGTGTCACTGTGCGTTAGATACACTGTCCTTTCCCCCTCTGGGACCGGGTGTCACAGTGCGTTAGATACACTGTCCTTTCCCCCTCTGGGACCGGGTATCACAGTGCGTTAGATACACTGTCCTTTCCCCCTCTGGGACCAGGTGACAGAGTGCGTTAGATACACTGTCCTTTCCCCCTCTGGGACCGGGTGTCACAGTGCGTTAGATACGCTGTCCTTTCCCCCTCTGGGACCGGGTATCACAGTGCATTAGATACACTGTCCTTTCCCCCTCTGGGACCGGGTGTCACAGTGCGTTAGATACACTGTCCTTTCCCCCTCTGGGACCGGGTGCCACAGTGCGTTAGATACACTGTCCTTTCCCCCTCTGGGACCGGGTGTCACAGTGCGTTAGATACACTGTCCTTTCCCCCTCTGGGACCGGGTGTCACAGTGCGTTAGATACACTGTCCTTTCCCCCTCTGGGACCGGGTGTCACAGTGCGTTAGATACACTGTCCTTTCCCCCTCTGGGACCGGGTGTCACAGTTCGTTAGATATACTGTCCTTTCCCCCTCTGGGACCGGGTGTCACAGTGCATTAGATACACTGTCCTTTCCCCCTCTGGGACCGGGTGTCACAGTGCGTTAGATACAAGGTCCTTTCCCCCTCTGGGACCGGGTGTCACAGTGCGTTAGATACACTGTCCTTTCCCCCTCTGGGACCGGGTGTCACAGTGTGTTAGATACACTGTCCTTTCCCCCTCTGGGACCGGGTGTCACAGTGCGTTAGGTACACTGTCCTTTCCCCCTCTGGGACCGGGTGTAACAGTGCGTTAGATACACTGTCCTTTCCCCCCTCTGGGACCGGGTGTCACAGTGCGTTAGATACACTGTCCATTCCCCCTCTGGGTCGGGGTGTGACAGTGCGTTAGATACGCTGTCCTTTCCGCCTCTGGGACCAGGTGTCACAGTGCGTTAGATACACTGTCCTTTCCCCCTCTGGGACCGAGTGTCACACTGCGTTAGATACACTGTCCTTTCCCCCTCTGGGACCGGGTGTTACAGTGTGATAGATACACTGTCCTTTCCCCCTCTGGGACCGGGTGTCACAGTGCGTTAGATACACAGTCCTTTCCCCCTCTGGGACCGGGTGTCACAGTGCGTTAGATACACTGTCCTTTCCCCCTCTGGGACCGGGTGTCACAGTGCGTTAGGTACACTGTCCTTTCCCCCTCTGGGACCGGGTGTCACAGTGCGTTAGATACACTGTCCTTTCCCCCTCTGGGACCGGGTGTCACAGTGCGTTAGATACACTGTCCTTTCCCCCTCTGGGACCGGGTGTCACAGTGCGTTAGATACACTGTCCTTTCCCCCTCTGGACCGGGTGTCACAGTGCGTTAGATACGCTGTCCTTTCCCCCTCTGGGACCGGGTGTCACAGTGCGTTAGATACGCTGTCCTTTCCCCCTCTGGGACCGGGTGTCACAGTGCGTTAGATACACTGTCCTTTCCCCCTCTGGGACCGGGTGTCACAGTGCGTTAGATACACTGTCCTTTCCCCCTCTGGGACCGGGTGTCACAGTGCGTTAGATACACTGTCCTTTCCCCCTCTGGGACCGCGTGTCACAGTGCGTTAGATACACTGTCCTTTCCCCCTCTGGGACCGGGTGTCAAAGTGCGTTAGATACACTGTCCTTTCCCCCTCTGGGACCGGGTGTCACAGTGCGTTAGATACACTGTCCTTTCCCCCTCTGGGACCGGGTGTCACAGTGCGTTAGATACACTGTCCTTTCCCCCTCTGGGACCGGGTGTCACAGTGCGTTAGATACACTGTCCTTTCCCCCTCTGGGACCGGGTGTCACAGTGCGTTAGATACACTGTCCTTTCCCCCTCTGGGACCGGGTGTCACAGTGCGTTAGATACACTGTCCTTTCCCCCTCTGGGACCGGGTGTCACAGTGCGTTAGATACACTGTCCATTCCCGCTCTGGGACCGGGTGTCACAGTGCATTAGATACACTGTCCTTTCCCCCTCTGGGACCGGGTGTCACAGTGCGTTAGATACACTGTCCTTTCCCCCTCTGGGACCGGGTGTCACAGTGCATTAGATACACTGTCCTTTCCCCCCATGGGACCGGGTGTCACAGTGCGTTAGATACACTGTCCTTTCCCCATCTGGGACCGGGTGTCACAGTGCGTTAGATACACTGTCCTTTCCCCCCTCTGGGACTGGGTGTCACAGTGCGTTAGATACACTGTCCTTTCCCCCTCTGGGACCGGGTGTCACAGTGCGTTAGATACACTGACCTTTCTCCCTCTGGGACCGGGTGTCACAGTGCGTTAGATACACTGTCATTTCCCCCTGTGGCACCGGGTGTCACAGTGCGTTAGATACACTGTCCTTTCCCCCTCTGGGACTGGGTGTCACAGTGCGTTAGATACACTGTCCTTTCCCCCTCTGGGACCAGGTGTCACAGTGCGTTAGATACACTGTCCTTTCCCCCTCTGGGACCGGGTGACACAGTGCGTTAGATACACTGTTCTTTCCCCCTATGGGACCGGGTGTCACAGTGCGTTAGATACGCTGTCCTTTCCCCCTCTGGGACTGGGTGTCACAGTGCGTTAGATACACTGTCCTTTCCCCCTCTGGGACCGGGTGTCACAGTGCGTTAGATACACTGTCCTTTCCCCCTCTGGGACCGGGTGTCACAGTGCGTTAGATACACTGTCCTTTCCCCCTCTGGGCCGGGTGTCACAGTGCGTTAGATACACTGTCCTTTCCCCCTCTGGGACCGGGTGTCACAGTGCGTTAGATACACTGTCCTGTCCCCCTCTGGGACCGGGTGTCACAGTGCGTTAGATACACTGTCCTTTCCCCCTCTGGGACCGGGTGTCACAGTGCGTTAGATACACTGTCCTTTCCCCCTCTGGGACCGGGTGTCACAGTGCGTTAGATAGACTGTCCTTTCCCCCTCTGGGACCGGGTGTCACAGTGCGTTAGATACACTGTCCTTTCCCCCTCTGGGACAGGGTGTCACAGTGCGTTAGATACACTGTCCTTTCTCCCTCTGGGACCGGGTGTCACAGTGCGTTAGATACGCTGTCCTTTCCCCCTCTGGGACCGGGTGTCACAGTGCGTTAGATACACTGTCCTTTCCCCTCTGGGACCGGGTGTCACAGTGCGTTAGATACACTGTCCTTTCCCCCTCTGGGACTGGGTGTCACAGTGCGTTAGATACACTGTCCTTTCCCCCTCTGGGACCGGGTGTGACAGTGCATTAGATACACTGTCCTTTCCCCCTCTGTGACCGGGTGTCACAGTGCGTTAGATAGACTGTCCTTTCCCCCTCTGGGACCGGGTGTCACAGTGCGTTAGATACACTGTCCTTTCCCCCTCTGGGACAGGGTGTCACAGTGCGTTAGATACACTGTCCTTTCTCCCTCTGGGACCGGGTGTCACAGTGCGTTAGATACACTGTCCTTTCCCCCTCTGGGACCGGGTGTCACAGTGCGTTAGATACACTGTCCTTTCCCCCTCTGGGACCGGGTGTCACAGTGCGTTAGATACACTGTCCTTTCCCCCTCTGGGACCGGGTGTCACAGTGCGTTAGATACACTGTCCATTCCCGCTCTGGGACCGGGTGTCACAGTGCATTAGATACACTGTCCTTTCCCCCTCTGGGACCGGGTGTCACAGTGCGTTAGATACACTGTCCTTTCCCCCTCTGGGACCGGGTGTCACAGTGCATTAGATACACTGTCCTTTCCCCCCCATGGGACCGGGTGTCACAGTGCGTTAGATACACTGTCCTTTCCCCCTATGGGACCGGGTGTCACAGTGCGTTAGATACGCTGTCCTTTCCCCCTCTGGGACTGGGTGTCACAGTGCGTTAGATACACTGTCCTTTCCCCCTCTGGGACCGGGTGTCACAGTGCGTTAGATACACTGTCCTTTCCCCCTCTGGGACCGGGTGTCACAGTGCGTTAGATACACTGTCCTTTCCCCCTCTGGGACCGGGTGTCACAGTGCGTTAGATACACTGTCCTTTCCCCCTCTGGGACCGGGTGTCACAGTGCGTTAGATACACTGTCCTGTCCCCCTCTGGGACCGGGTGTCACAGTGCGTTAGATACACTGTCCTTTCCCCCTCTGGGACCGGGTGTCACAGTGCGTTAGATACACTGTCCTTTCCCCCTCTGGGGCCGGTGTCACAGTGCGTTAGATAGACTGTCCTTTCCCCCTCTGGGACCGGGTGTCACAGTGCGTTAGATACACTGTCCTTTCCCCCTCTGGGACAGGGTGTCACAGTGCGTTAGATACACTGTCCTTTCTCCCTCTGGGACCGGGTGTCACAGTGCGTTAGATACACTGTCCTTTCCCCCTCTGGGACCGGGTGTCACAGTGCGTTAGATACACTGTACTTTCCCCTCTGGGACCGGGTGTCACAGTGCGTTAGATACACTGTCCTTTCCCCCTCTGGGACTGGGTGTCACAGTGCGTTAGATACACTGTCCTTTCCCCCTCTGGGACCGGGTGTGACAGTGCATTAGATACACTGTCCTTTCCCCCTCTGTGACCGGGTGTCACAGTGCGTTAGATAGACTGTCCTTTCCCCCTCTGGGACCGGGTGTCACAGTGCGTTAGATACACTGTCCTTTCCCCCTCTGGGACAGGGTGTCACAGTGCGTTAGATACACTGTCCTTTCTCCCTCTGGGACCGGGTGTCACAGTGCGTTAGATACACTGTCCTTTCCCCCTCTGTGACCGGGTGTCACAGTGCGTTAGATACACTGTCCTTTCCCCTCTGGGACCGGGTGTCACAGTGCGTTAGATACACTGTCCTTTCCCCCTCTGGGACCGGGTGTCACAGTGCGTTAGATACACTGTCCTTTCCCCCTCTGGGACCGGGTGTCACAGTGCGTTAGATACACTGTCCTTTCCCCCTCTGGGACCGGGTGTGACATTGCATTAGATACACTGTCCTTTCCCCCTCTGGGACCGGGTGTCACAGTGAGTTAGATATACTGTCCTTTCCCCCCTTGGGACCGGGTGTCACAGTGCGTTAGATACACTGTCCTTTCCCCCTCTGGGACCGGGTGTCACAGTGCGTTAGATACACTGTCCTTTCCCCCTCTGGGACCGGGTGTCACAGTGCGTTAGATACACTGTCCTTTTCCCCTCTGGGACCGGGTGTCACAGTGCGTTAGATACGCTGTCCTTTCCCCCTCTGGGACCGGGTGTGGCAGTGCGTTAGATACACTGTCTGTTCCCCCTCTGGGACCGGGTGTGACAGTGCGTTAGATACACTGTCCTTTCCCCCTCTGGGACCGGGTGTCACAGTGCGTTAGATACACTGTCCTTTCCCCCTCTGGGACCGGGTGTCACAGTGCCTTAGATACACTGTCCTTTCCCCCTCTGGGACCGGGTGTCACAGTGCGTTAGATACACTGTCCTTTCCCCCTCTGGGACCGGGTGTCACAGTGCCTTAGATACACTGTCCTTTCCCCCTCTGGGACCAGGTGTCACAGTGCGTTAGATACACTGTCCTTTCCCCCCTCTGGGACCGGGTGTCACAGTGCCTTAGATACACTGTGCTTTCCCACTCTGGGACCGGGTGTCACAGTGCGTTAGATACACTGTCCTTTCCCCCTCTGCGACCGGGTGTCACAGTGCGTTAGATACACTGTCCTTTCCCCCTCTGGGACCGGGTGTCACAGTGCGTTAGATACACTGTCCTTTCCCCCTCTGGGACCGGGTGTCACAGTGCGTTAGATACACTGTCCTTTCCCCCTCTGGGACCGGGTGTCACAGTGCGTTAGATACACTGACCTTTCCCCCTCTGGGACCGGGTGTCACAGTGCGTTAGATACGCTGTCCTTTCCCCCTCTGGGACTGGGTGTCACAGTGCGTTAGATACACTGTCCTTTCCCCCTCTGGGACCGGGTGTCACAGTGCGTTAGATACACTGTCCTTTCCCCCTCTGGGACCGGGTGTCACAGTGCGTTAGATACACTGTCCTTTCCCACTCTGGGACCGGGTGTCACAGTGCGTTAGATACACTGTCCTTTCCCCCTCTGGGACCGGGTGTCACAGTGCGTTAGATACGCTGTCCTTTCCCCCTCTGGGACCGGGTGTCACAGTGTGTTAGATACACTGTCCTTTCCCCCTCTGGGACCAGGTGTCACAGGGCGTTAGATACACTGTCCTTTCCCCCTCTGGGACCGGGTGTCACAGTGCGTTAGATACACTGTCCTTTCCCCCTCTGGGACAGGGTGTCACAGAGCGTTAGATACACTGTCCTTTCCTCCTCTGGGACCGGGTGTCACAGTGTGTTATATACACTGTCCTTTCCCCCTCTGGGACCGGGTGTCACAGTGCGTTATATACACTGTCCTTTCCCCCCTCTGGGACCGGGTGTCACAGTGCGTTAGATACACTGTCCTTTCCCCCTCTGGGACCGGGTGTCACAGTGCGTTAGATACACTGTCCTTTCCCCCTCTGGGACCGGGTGTCACAGTGCGTTAGATACACTGTCCTTTCCCCCTCTGGGACCGGGTGTCACAGTGCGTTAGAAACGCTGTCCTTTCCCCCTCTGGGACCGGGGTGTCACAGTGCGTTAGATACACTGTCCTTTCCCCCTCTGGGACCGGGTGTCACAGTGCGTTAGATACACTGTCCTTTCCCCCTCTGGGACCGGGTGTCACAGTGCGTTAGATACACTGTCCTTTCCCCCTCTGGGACCGGGGTGTCACAGTGCGTTAGATACACTGTCCTTTCCCCCTCTGGGACCGGGTATCACAGTGCGTTAGATACACTGTCCTTTCCCCCTCTGGGACCGGGTGTCACAGTGCGTTAGATACACTGTCCTTTCCCCCTCTGGGACCGGGTGTCACGGGTGCGTTAGATACACTGTCCTTTCCCCCTCTGGGACAGGGTGTCACGGTGCGTTAGATACACTGTCCTTTCCCCCTCTGGGACCGGGTGTCACGGTGCGTTAGATACACTGTCCTTTCCCCCTCTGGGACCGGGTGTCACAGTGCGTTAGATACACTGTCCTTTCCCCCTCTGGGACCGGGTGTGACAGTGCGTTAGATACACTGTCCTTTCCCCCTCTGGGACCGGGTGTGACAGTGCGTTAGATACACTGTCCTTTCCCCCTCTGGGACCGGGTGTCACAGTGCGTTAGATACGCTGTCCTTTCCCCCCTCTGGGACCGGGTGTCACAGTGCGTTAGATACACTGTCCTTTCCCCCTCTGGGACCGGGTGTGACAGTGCGTTAGATACACTGTCCTTTCCCCCTCTGGGACCGGGGTGTCACAGTGCGTTAGATACGCTGTCCTTTCCCCCCTCTGGGACCGGGTGTCACAGTGCGTTAGATACACTGTCCTTTCCCCCTCGGGGACCGGGTGTCACAGTGAGTTAGATACACTGTCCTTTCCCCCTCTGGGACAGGGTGTCACAGTACGTTAGATACACTGTCCTTTCCCGCTCTGGGACCGGGTGTCACAGTGCGTTAGATACACTTTCCTTTCCCCCTCTGGGACCGGGTGTCACAGTGCTTTAGATACACTGTCCTTTCCCCCTCTGGGACCGGGTGTCACAGTGCGTTAGATACACTGTCCTTTCCCCCTCTGGGACCGGGTGTCACAGTGCGTTAGATACACTGTCCTTTACCCCTCTGGGACCGCGTGTCACAGTGCGTTAGATACACTGTCCTTTCCCCCTCTGGGACCGGGTGTCACAGTGCGTTAGATACACTGTCCTTTCCCCCTCTGGGACCGGGTGTCACAGTGCGTTAGATACACTGTCCTTTCCCCCTCTGGGACCGGGTGTCACAGTGCGTTAGATACACTGTCCTTTCCCCCTCTGGGACCGGGTGTCACAGTGCGTTAGATACACTGTCCTTTCCCCCTCTGGGACCGGGTGTCACAGTGCGTTAGATACACTGTCCTTTCCCCCTCTGGGACCGGGTGTCACAGTGCGTTAGATACACTGCCCTTTCCCCCTCTGGGACCACGTGTCACAGTGCGTTAGATACACTGTCCGTTCCCCCTCTGGGACTGGGTGTCACAGTGCGTTAGATACACTGTCCTTTCCCCCTCTGGGACTGGGTGTAACAGTGTGTTATATACACTGTCCTTTCCCCCTCTGGGACCACGTGTGACAGTGCATTAGATACACTGTCCGTTCCCCCTCTGGGACCGGGTGTCACATTGCGTTAGATACACTGTCCTTTCCCCCTCTGGGACTGGGTGTCACAGTGCGTTAGATACACTGTCCTTTCCCCCTCTGGGACCGGGGTGTCACAGTGCGTTAGATACACTGTCCTTTCTCCCTCTGGGACTGGGTGTAACAGTGTGTTAGATACACTGTCCTTTCCCCCTCTGGGACCGGGTGCCACAGTGCATTAGATACGCTGTCCTTTCCCCCTCTGGGACCGGGTGTCACAGTGCGTTAGATACACTGTCCTTTCCCCCTCTGGGACCGGGTGTCACAGTGCGTTAGATACTCTGTCCTTTCCCCCTCTGGGGCCGGTGTCACAGTGCGTTAGATACACTGTCCTTTCCCCCACTGGGACCGGGTGTGACAGTGCGTTAGATACACTGTCCTTTCCCCCTCTGGGACCGGGTGTCACAGTGCGTTAGATACACTGTCCTTTCACCCTCTGGCACCAGGTGTCACAGTGCGATAGATACACTGTCCTTTCCCCCTCTGGGACCGGGTGTCACAGTGCGTTAGATACACTGTCCTTTCCCCCTCTGGGACCGGGGTGTGACAGTGCGTTAGATACACTGTCCTTTCCCCCTCTGGGACCGGGTGTCACAGTGCGTTAGATACACTGTCCTTTCCCCCTCTGGGACCGGGTGTCACAGTGCGTTAGATACACTGTCCTTTCCCCCTCTGGGACCGGGTGTCACAGTGCGTTAGATACACTGTCCTTTCCCCCTCTGGGACCGGGTGTCACAGTGCATTAGATACACTGTCCTTTCCCCCTCTGGGACCGGGTGTCACAGTGCGTTAGATACACTGTCCTTTCACCCTCTGGCACCAGGTGTCACAGTGCGTTAGATACACTGTCATTTCCCCCTCTGGGACCGGGTGTCACAGTGCGTTAGATACACTGTCCTTTCCCCCTCTGGGACCGGGTGTCACAGTGCGTTAGATACACTGTCCTTTCCCCCTCTGGGATCGGGTGTCACAGTGTGTTAGATACACTGTCCTTTCCCCCTCTGGGACCGGGTGTCACAGTGCGTTAGATACACTGTCCTTTCCCCCTCTGGGACCGGGTGTCACAGTGCGTTAGATACGCTGTCCTTTCCCCCTCTGGGACCGGGTGTGACAGTGCGTTAGATACACTGTCCTTTCCCCCTCTGGGACCGGGTGACACAGTGCGTTAGATACACTGTCCTTTCCCCCTCTGGGACCGGGTGTCACAGTGCGTTAGATACACTGTCCTTTCCCCCTCTGGGACCGGGTGTCTCAGTGCGTTAGATACGCTGTCCTTTCCCCCTCTGGGACCGGGTGTCACAGTGAGTTAGATACACTGTCCTTTCCCCCGCTGGGACCGGGTGTAACAGTGAGTTAGATACACTGTCCTTTCCCCCGCTGGGACCGGGTGTCACAGTGCGTTAGATACACTGTCCTTTCCCCCCTCTGGGACCGGGTGTCACAGTGTGTTAGATACACTGTCCTTTCCCCCTCTGGGACCGGGTGTCACAGTGCGTTAGATACACTGTCCTTTCCCCCTCTGGGACAGGGTGTCACAGTGCGTTAGATACACTGTCCTTTCCCCCTCTGGGACCGGGTGTAACAGTGCGTTAGATACACTGTCCTTTCCCCCTCTGGGACCGGGTGTAACAGTGCGTTAGATACACTGTCCTTTCCCCCTCTGGGACAGGGTGTCACAGTGCGTTAGATACACTGTCCTTTCCCCCTCTGGGACCGGGTGTAACAGTGCGTTAGATACACTGTCCTTTCCCCCTCTGGGACCGGGTGTAACAGTGCGTTAGATACACTGTCCTTTCACCCTCTGGGACCGGGTGTCACAGTGCGTTAGATACACTGTCCTTTCCCCCTCTGGGACCGGGTGTAACAGTGCGTTAGATACACTGTCCTTTCCCCCTCTGGGACCAGGTGACACAGTGCGTTAGATACACTGTCCTTTCCCCCTCTGGGACCGGGTGTCACAGTGCGTTAGATACACTGTCCTTTCCCCCTCTGGGACCGGGGTGTCACAGTGCGTTAGATACACTGTCCTTTCCCCCTCTGGGACCGGGTGTCACAGTGCGTTAGATACACTGTCCTTTCCCCCTCTGGGACCGGGTGTCACAGTGCGTTAGATACACTGTCCTTTCCCCCCTCTGGGACCGGGTGTCACAGTGCGTTAGATACTGTCCTTTCCCCCTCTGGGACTGGGTGTCACAGTGCGTTAGATACACTGTCCTTTCCCCCTCTGGGACCGGGTGACACAGTGTACAGGTCTTTGTGCTGAAGGACGAGTGTGTGGATTATCTAATCTCTCTCTGTTTAAACCCAGCTTGGACTCCACAAATTACCTCAATTTCTCCCTGAATTCCCCGGAGTCGAAGGAGGTGGTTCATCGATACAAGGTAAATAGGCCTGATTCATCTACTCTCCCCTCTGCTCTCTCTCTCTCTCTCTCCACCTCTGTCACTTTCCCTCCCTCTCTCTCTTTCTCTGTCTCTGTCTCTGTATCACTTTCTCTCTGTCACTCTCTCTCTCTCTCTCACTGTCTCTCCATCTCTCTCTCCATCACGTTCTCTCTCTGTCTCTCTCCCTCCCTCTCTCCCTCTCCTTCTTTCTCTGTCTGTTTGTCTCTCTTTCTCTGTCTCTCACTATCTGTCTCTCTCTCTCTCACTGTCTGTTTTTCTTTCTCTCTCTGTATCTGTCTCTCTGTCTCTTTCTGTCTCTCTCTCTCTGACCATCTCTCTCTCTGTCTCTCTCTCTCTGTCTCTCTCTCTCTGTCTCTCTCTCTGTCTCTCTCTCTGTCTCTCTCTGTCTCTCTCTCTCTGTCTCTCTCTCTGTCTCTCTGTCTGTGTGTCTCT